>MDKI01051194.1:0-15759 GCA_005239505.1 Nicotiana paniculata | reverse complement strand
TGAGGATGTTGAAAGTCCTGAAGTTCATATGTTTGAGCGCATTGGTCCTCACTCCAAATATTTTTCCACATTGTGCTTGGTTGATGATATGGAAATAGAGTCATCCGAGCCAATTGAGGAGTCAAGAATGAGGAACAAGATGCCTACATTCTGGAATTTTTCTTGCCAGAAAGACAGGACTACATACCTCATCTAAATGCCAAGAAGTGTAAAATAGTACAATGGTTGCTTGGGCCAATTAGATTTGTTCCACCACCCTTGGAGCATAACCGAAAACTTGATGCCAAATTGGGGGCTCAATTCATAAGTTCGAAGTGGAGGCAGAAAGTGATTCACGTCGTGCCGCGACGTTAAATCAAGCGCTTGTTGGGAGGCAACCCAGCTTTACTGCTTTATTTTTATTTTTTATTTTTTTATTTTTTTTCTAATTGTATTATTTTTGTAGTGTCCATTTTTTTTGAATTTTTATAGGAGCATGGAGCGCAAAGCCACTAGAAGGATGCAACAACAAACCAGATGGTTGGAACTAAATGTGATGTACCCGCATGAAGGACCAGACCTGAGAGAAGTCTGAGTACCCCATGAGATGCTAGTACTTCGGCTTTTGGCCTACCAGGGAGTTTTTTCTTACCCTCTTATATGTATGGGTGCGCATTGGGGATAAACAACAATTTTAAGTGTGGGGTGAGGAGATTGTTTGGTAACTTTCTATGCTATTTTAGTTATGTTAGATTAATGGAATAATTTATCTTTTTACAATAAAATAAAAAATAAAAAAAAAAATAGCATGATTTTTCCCGACGATGGATCTATTAGACAATTTTCTTGAGGGAAGTAAGTCTAAAGAAAATACAAAAAAAAAAAAAGATTTTTTTGTTTTAGATAGTGTAGTAATTCCCCCTTTGTTTTTCTTTGGACCACGGTTCTTTTCCAAGGGTTTTTAATTGAACCGGGTGTAGGTAGTTTTTAATTTTTAAGAGTAGGAATCACATGGTTAAGAGCTTAATAGTAGCAATATCTCGAAACGTGCTAATGCCTTGAGAATAGTCAGTACTTTGGTTGTGACGCTTAGGCTCAATTTTTTGACTCCAGGATAAATACCTTAAATCAGGAATTCTTAAGATTTGCTTAACTGCTTTGACTGGAGTGTCGTGATAGATCCAATCCTGAGTGAGTTATGTGCCAAGTGTGTGTGAGGTTTGTATGCTATTCTGTGCATTGCATTTGATGTCTACAACTTGCCCAGTGTGTGTGCAAAGCGAAATAGAAGTTTTGTTCTGTCTTGGAAGTGATATAGGCATTTCTTTGTTGAGCCAGCTATGTATATTTTACCCACCTGATTGTGATGTATCGTAGTTAACCCCGTTGAGCCTAAAATCCTTTTTCTTTGGCAACCATATTACAAGCCATACCCCTTTGTTTGAATTGATCATATATTTGAATCTTGTCACCTCTCGTAAGCACTGGTAATGTTATGAAATATGGAAAAATGTGTGGGGTGGTAGGTTGGTTTTTGAGGGGAATAATTGAAAGAAGGAGAAAGGTGCATTGTTTTGAAAAGTAAGAGTCACTTGAAACAAAAGAAAGAAAAAAAAAGAGAAAAAAAAGAATATATAGAAAATAAATAGTTGTATTGTTGTGAAAGAAAAATATATGTGGTGACTCTTGATGTAACTGTTCTTAAAGAAGTAGGGGGTATTAAATTGATGTGAAGGTAGAGTTGGTTTAATATAAGTGTGAGGTTGAAAAGCTAAAGGATGTGTATTAAAGCGGTTAGGGTGGAGTAGCCATTCTTATATCTAAATGTATCCTACCCGTCCCGCAGCCTACATTACAACCAAATAAAGTCCTACTTGATCCTAGACTGAATGAGCTCGATTAGTAGAGTAGTACACTACGGGCAAGCCTATGGTGCATCTTTTGTGGCATATGAATGTTATAGAGTGAGTGAATTCTTTCTATCTTAACTTCTTATGTTCTTAAATTTCATTGTGTGTGGAACTAACTCTTGAATTTGGTGAGGGCACATGATTCACGAAGGAAAGGTAATGTTGTTGACCTCTATGTTAGAGTAGTGAGTGGATTGTGAATGAAGCATGGTATATGTGAGCCAACTATTGAGGCTAGGATGTCACACCTCTGTGATTGAAATGTTTTAAAAATTCTTGGTATAACGTGTTAAGGGATTTGCTTAATAAGTTGT
The DNA here is from genome assembly GCA_005239505.1 of Nicotiana paniculata. Classification (NCBI taxonomy): domain Eukaryota; kingdom Viridiplantae; phylum Streptophyta; class Magnoliopsida; order Solanales; family Solanaceae; genus Nicotiana; species Nicotiana paniculata. Next base: position 13,556 of record MDKI01051194.1, on the reverse strand, counting down.
GTACATGAGTGTAGTTTGATTGCTCGAGGACGAGCAAATGTTTAAGTGTGGGGTATTGATGCGTGGCTAGAATTCATGGTTTAACATGTTATATGCCTTACATTTTATGTGCGTTAATGATAAAAATACACTTTGTATGTGCATAATGGAGTTTATTTCATGTGTAGGTGCATTGGAGATGTAAACCGAGCTAAATGGATGAAAATACATCAAAAATATGCTTCAGAGTCGAAAAGGAAACACCCGGGCGTTAGCCGGGCGTTTGGCCCGTGAAGCCAGGTTGTCCCTTGCGTTAGTGGGGCGTTTGGCCCCTAAAGCCAGGCTGACCCTGGCATTAGGGGGGCGTTTGGGCCCTAACGCCAGGCCTGCCCTGGCTTTAAGGAGGCGTTTGAGCTCAAACGCTTGGGTCCCGATGTCCAGTTAATTCCGAGTTTTGAAGAGTTTAAGTGTTTCCCGGTTGGAATAGAAGTCTCCTACATGTTTAGAGTTTGTCCTAAACATATAAATAGACCCCAAAAACACAACTTGAAAGAGAGATTCGAAGAGAGGAAGCCATTGAAGAGAAGTAAAAACATCGATTTGTACAGCTTTTATTCATTACTTTGTAGTTTAATTATGCAAGTTATTTTGGATTTGATTCTTATGAACATGTTTAGCTAATTTCTTTAATCTAGGGTTTTGGTGAAACCCGTTGGGGGATGAAATTATTGTGTTATTAATATAGTTCTGATTGGTTGATTGATCTCTATTTGTTCAACTACGTTCTTGTTGTAGTTAATTGAATGGCCATCAATTAGCTGTTCCTATTTATTATGTATCTACTTGAGAGAGAGTGCATATTTAGGTAGTTGTTTGAACAACACCACTCCCAGAGTATAGACGAAAGTCATAACCGAAAGTTTAGAGGTTGGATTAGAGATAACGATACCTCGGGTACAATCTAAAGTGAACTGTAATGCCATCTAGCTAGCGTAACTTGAGAGAGTGCATCTAGTAAATTATCATAATTACTTGAGACAGATTTATGGTAAATAGAGTGTTCATGATTGATAGAGACAACTAATTAAAATATAAGAAGTATCCAAGAAGGAAGTTCACCGACGGGGGAAACCATAACTTTAGACCTTTATTACAATTGTTTACACCTTATTGTAGTTAATCTTTAGTTTTAATATTTTCATTCAGTTGTAGTAGTTTAAACAATACCAAGTGACAGTTTAGTATTCTGACAGCTTGCTTGATACGTTAACTCCCTGTGGGATCGACTCTGGGCTTAATACCCCAGATTATATTTGCAACGCCCGTTTAGTCTTTTATTAGACATAGTGAGCGTGATCAACCTTTTGAAAGGATAAGTGAGGCGCAAGAGATGGTGGAAAAGGATCCAATTGGATTCCAACAAGAATTAGACAAAATTAATTCTTGTTGGATGGTGGAAGATAAAAGTTTGGTTAAATTCTTTATTATTGAACCTTTTGACTATTTTGATTTTTATTTTCAAGTTTATGACATGGATTACCCTAATGCCACTGCTAAGTTAGATCCATTGCATAAAAGAATACAAGGTGAGGATTTTTCATTGGTAAATAAGTCAAAGTATGGTATGTATAATTGGTTTATTCGCATTTTTTGCCTTTCTAGAACACCTAAAGTATTTTTGGAGGTAATGAATTATACTCTTATTTCTTATGTTGATGACTTTTTAATTTTTGTGGATGATGATATTTTGATGCACATCAAGTCATTTACTGTAATGTCTAAGTTCAAGTACAAGAATAATTTGCTTCCTTTTGAAATTGAGTATGACATAGATGGTTATATATTCTAACTTGGTGGAAAGAAGCTTGAATTTAATGAGAAGAGGCTTGTGAATGAGTTAAATATTTCTTCTTCTCTTATTCAAGTGTCTACTGAGTTTTCGTGTGATAAATTGCTAGACTGTAATTTTTGTTGTGTGATGGGGAGCCACTCTTCAGGTCATGTTGATTGTCAGCTTATATAATTATTTTCTACTAGTAATAAGGATATGCATGATTGTTGTGATGCTAGTGATCAAATACATTTTCATGACTCTACCTATGACTCTTTCTGTGATAGTTTGAGCAATGTTTAGAATCCATTGATGTTGGACATATTATTGGGAAAGTTATAATCATGAGCTTGAATGTATTGAAACTTTTATTTTGGAAATTATGAGTTCTTTTAACCTTATTGAGAATTTATGTGCTTCTTTGAATAGTTTATATGTAGAATACTCCATGAGATTTGTTATTGATTCTTAGCTATATCATAAAAGTATCTTATTTGATACATATGGTAGAGATGCTTGTTTTAAATGGATGCGTGATCAATCTTTTGTAATTCTTTGTCGTGCATATTTTGGACTCTCTTAAGGGAGAATTGGACATTAAGTAAGCATAAATTTTATTGGGATGATAGTGTTCATATGCTTTATAAGGGAGTATTTACAATTATTGGACTTAATTGGGTCAAGTGGACACATGGTTACTACCTTGTTTTATCCCTACCATTTTTCCAGATTAGTGGATGCCATTTACCAGTGCATGTCATCATTTTCTTGCAAGGTCGAAATTTGAGGACAAATTTTCTTCAAGAAGAGAGAATGATAACATCCTAGGGAGATCAAATCTATTCAAGGACAAGGATGAAGCTTTGGAATCTCAAAGAGGGCCTTTAACAAGATCTCAAGCTAAAAAGTTACAAAACAAGGTCATTGGACTTCAGGAGCGAACAAAGAAGTTGTTAGTTGGGAGGAAGAGCTCAAGGATAAAGGATATGAAGTATCTAGGTGTTATAATTATTTTATGGTTGAAATTCATGTCCACGAAGAGGTGGATTAGATCCCAAGAGATATCCTCTGAAGAAGGTCATGCTACTATTGGATCAATTTGGCACCTAAAATCTGTCCAAATTTGCACCCCATGAAGTTCTACATAAAATCATATTTTTTATAACATATAAAGGACTTACTTGATGTCCAAGAAGGGTACAATAGGCGTGCCAGATGTTGATTGCAAGTTGGTGCCAAGTCGTTTGCAAATTTCCTTCAAATTTTTCAAGATTTTCAAGATTCTATCCAAGATTGGTTTGGGACTTATTCATATGTTTTGGGACTATGGGACTATATTTATTGCTTTCCTAATTAGTTAAGGTTATATTTTCCTTTTCCTAAGATTGTTGGAGTTACTTTCCAAGAATGACTTGGTTTTTGTTTCCTAATATTTTTCCTTTTCCTAAGGTAGTTGGACTTGTTGTCCAAAGTAGTTTAGGACTTTATTTCCTTATTTTTTAGGTAGAATTTTGTGACCCCTCCCTATATAAAGGGTTATCTTCTTTGCTTTTAAACATAGATTATTGCAGAATATTATCAATAAAAATTGTGAGATCTTTCTTGTACTCTTCTGTATAGCTACTCTTGGATTTATTCTTTAACCTTCAAGACTCAACTTAAGACGGTAACATGAAGTTTTTGAAATCTTAGATCACTTGTGGGTATTCAAGAAAGGTGATAAGTTTAGGCATATCGTTGTTCTTATTATTCTAAAGGGTCGGGTTTCACATCTATCTCTTGTTTTTAATTCTCTATCAAAGACGATTAGTTCATCGTTAGCTAATTGTTGTTGTTACGATTCAACTTCAAGAATAGACTTCTTGAATTCAAGAAACTCTTTCTTGAATTCAATCTGTCTTTCTTTTTTGTTTCTTATTTTCTTTTAATTTCTAGCACGTGTTTTGATTTTCTTTAATAGTTCTTGGACCCCTATGGTGTTTGTTATCAAAAGATCTCTGCCATAGTATAGGCATTTCAAGGCATGGACCTTTTACAGAGGTCTTGTTAGGAAGATTTATACTCTGTAGACGAATATATACTTGGTTTTTTTTAATTTCTCTGATAATCATAGAAAGGGAGTTTTATTAAATACGATTCACTTATTTAACACATTATCCTTTGAGACTTCTCCATCCTCTCTCTCACTTGATTCTTGACTGACCAAAATGTTCCAAACAAGCTTAAAGTGTGAAGTTTATAGATCTATCCTATCCCAGTAACAGAGAAAGAGGAGCGAAGAACCCAAGTAACCACCAATTGATGATATTTCTGTGCTATGGAGTTTTTCCAATATCCCCTTCACTTCTGAGCAGTGCTCGGATGCAGTAAATTAGATTTTTATTCATTAAATCATCAACATGCTTAAGAACATGCATAATGTATTTATGAACTCTTCTTATCTCCTATCAAACGTACTGAATTATCTATATAACAAGGTATTCTTTTTTCTTTTTAACACAAAAAAGTCCTTGTGTCGACCTTGGATATCCCAAAACAACCTAGAAAGGTGAACAGGATTGGCAAACTTAAATGGCTTGAAACAATAAATTTTAAGCAATAACCAGGAACCTAACTAATCATGTCTTCCAAATATTCTCTAGCATGGATAGCATCCAACTTTCTTTACAATTGAATGGAACAAAACTATCTTATCTTAGGTACTTCAGGGACATCATTCCTCTAATTGACACTCGAAACAAGTGTTGCAAGAAAATTTTACACCTTAATCCAGTAGGCATAGTTGTTTCGTTCTCTACCGGTCATACAACTATAACAAGAGAATCAGCTTTGTGTCAGAACAAGCAAAATTCGGTTTAGTGGCACTGCAAACAAATGCATTACACCTCAGCTGATGGATGACCCGTACATATTTGGCCCAACAAATTCTCAGAATTTCGACTGAGGCAACAATGGCATCACAATCAGTTCTCAACGGACCAATCAAGATCATATGCAAAAAGCATGCTCATCATCTTCCTACCTGGTCCACAAGCATCTATCTGATAATCATGTGGCATTCTGTAGAAAAATAGGGTAAATCTAGATGCAATGATACATCATCTCAAATATGTCCTTGGAAGAAGCAGAGTTCAACCCCACTTGGGAAAACTCTCTGGTATTCCTCTTTCAGAATTTGGAAGGACTTAAGATTTTGTTCCTTGATCTGGTTTACGAAGAACTTGATGGCTATCTGATCCACTCTTATCAGATGTTTGACTTGGAGATTTGTCCAGAGAGTGGTGAGATTCAGACCCTTTACTTCTTTCAAAGTTGGGGACATGCTGATCAAAATTTCCTTTGTCAAGATTTAGGAGCTCATTTGTAGCTGGAGTCCGATGTTCCTTCAAGTAGAGCCTGTTGGTTAGCTTTAACAATGCAGATATTGTAGCATTGGCTCCTTGTCATTCAGAAATGTAAAGGAGAAAATTCTCCAGAAGCAAAAGATATGAAGGATAAATATATTTTATTAAAAAAGGTACATAATATATATAAATACAATCCAACGTTTATTTGTAGGCATGCTTTCTTATGTAAAATGCCAATGTTAAGAGAAACAAGATCTTGCCATATGCACAAAAAATAGATGAATCTTACTGTTCAACTTCCTCCCCAACCAAAGGTTAACGTTCAATGATTTGAAGTGCCTAACCAAGGCAGTCTGAAAAATATAATGTTTGATCCAGGCATATGAGAAGAAAAGGCAGGCTTTTGTCCAATTTGCTAAGCAAAAGTTATTCTATCCTATGAAATTACACCAAGTTCCTCAACCAAAGATTTATCAGGCTTTCAGCTCATATCCACCAAATAAAGACAAAAAATGCTAACTTCCTCAAATGAATAGTAAAACTTACCTCTTTTGTGGAACCAGATTTTCTGGCACTGGTTGAAGGCCCATTACCCATTCCCGCTTCCAGAGACGAGGAAGTGACCAAAGCCATAGAAGATTTGGGACTGCTTGATGAATCTGATTGCTTACTCTGAGGTAGCTGTTTATTTCCTGATAACTTCTGATGCTGAAGATGTTTTATTTACAACTACATTGGTCATAAACCTTAATACATTGATAATCCATGAAATATTAAAGGAATTTTTTTTAGGCATCTATAGCAAGCGGAACAAAGGCATACTAACTTAAACATGAAAAGATCACAATAAACTCAAGTAATGATTCCAAATTCACATAAGGTATATTAAAAAAGTCAAGCTAAACATTACCTATATTTATACTACCTACAGGCTACAGTCAAAAATAGAAAGTGAAACTAAGGGTGCTTGACATTAAGTTTTTTTCCATTCTATTGGCATCTTTTGACTAAAAGTGGACCAAGTTTTTTAAAGACAGGAGAGGTGTAAAAAATAGCAACACATTGAAATGCTCACAGAAATTCAGGCATGTGTTCAAATAGACACACACGTCTGGAACTGTAAAGGGCATCGTTTCAAGAATATGCAAGAAGTACAAATACATATCTGCAAATGAAAAACTCTCTGGCTATGTTGCGCGGACTCTCCAAAATGCTGTCGGACCCGTGTCAGATTCTCCAATAATGTACTACTTTTGGAGGATCCAACACGCACCCGGCGACATTTTCAGATAGTCCAAACAACATAGCTCTCTAGTACATCTCAACAGTATAGAAAGTTCACGAAGTTTCTGCCCATTTTCATAGAGAAACTATCCGTTTTTCTTTTCAATTCAGTAAATATTCAATTTTCGGATAGATATAACTGATATTTTATCCACTTCCTTTTGGAAAAGATTTGCATGTTAAGACATGTCATACATTGAGCACAAAGTTTGTATTATGCAAAATAATTGTCCTTTGATATGAGGAGATGATAAGAAAAATAGGCAAGGAGCATCTTCCTTTCCGTTTTATTGACCATTTCATGGAAATGAATTCGCTATGGAAATCTTTATCAAAGGAAATGCACAAAGATCCTCCGAATGAGGTTCAGAACTAGGTTCTGGGGCTACATTCCATACTTCAAACATCAATTATGAGAAGAATTGACAGGTCATGCATACAGCATATTGGGTGGTACATTCTAAACCATTTATTCATAAAGAGTCAAGATGCTGCAGTAGTATGACAATATCCCTATGATAAGAATTATCAGAAGAGTAAGATGATTATCGTTTTCAATTGCATGGTTAAACAGTTTGTACCCATTTTTCTGACAAGACATAGTAATGCTTAATGGAGAGTTTGATGATGTAGTACAGAGATTCAATAAAATATCAACCATCCAAATTTTCCATACTCGACCAATTCAGCTAATTAGCATGATTTTGCAGTTTTCTACCTTACGTTATTGCTAAGACAGAGTACTCTGTTTTGGTCAAAAGACAATGAAAAACATGTACCTCATCTCTTGTTGATTTCTCAAGATTTTGTGAAGTAGCATTAGTTTCCACATCCTCCTGTTTATCGCTGCTACAACAATGTCACGTTGATGAAAAATAAGAAACCAAAATAAAGCAGGATACCTTGAAACGAAAAATGCTAAGTGGTCTCACGAATTTTGAAGCATCAAAATGCCCTTGAAACTAAAACCAACATGCTAAAAGGCTTTGTGCACAAGCATCCAGAAAAAAAAAATGCTCATAATGGAGACAAATTTAGCTTTGAGGCAAGCATCATTCTGTCCTTGCATTTTCTTTCTTTTTCTTTTATTAAGAAAGATTAATTAGCAAGCTTGCAGAAGTACGAAGTTAGATAGCCACAATAAGTAGAGATAAACAAAGTTTGACCAACAGGAAGGTCATGAAGCAAATCTGAAACAAGGAGGAAATAATGTGAGCCTTACTTTTTTCCTTGATAATTTAGTCTTTGCTGAGGTTGGTTTCTCACATCACGATTAAGTGTGGAATTTTGTTCACCTTGTTCATTGCGCTGCAGTCTAAGATCATCATCCCTCTGTTTGGAATTGATATCTGCCTCTGCTTGACCAATCTCCACAATCTCTTCCTTCAACCATACCATAAACAAAAAGATCAGTTCCAGCATAAGCCAGCCATTCACCACAAGTGACTAGTTTAGTATAAACTGACCATTCCATCAATACTGGAAGACACGGGTGATGCGACCAGAGACATGTTAACTCCAGCTTCCAGAAGTTTCCTTAACTCCCTCTCCTTCTGCAGTTGCTCCTGAAGCTGTGCCACCTGCCCATACCAACAATGTCAGTATGTTTAAGGGAAAGGCTAACATTATATTTACTATTCTAAGACAGTAATCGCTAAACGAAAAATAAATACATAAAAATTAACAGTCTCCGCTTAGCTATTTAGATGGAAGAATCTTCATGGAACTTTAACAAGACCATCATTCTGAATCAATACCTCCACAATAGGAATGATATGTTATTAGGATCTGTAAACATTGTTAGGATTTTATATATATACATCAGTTAGGCTCATTCAGATTGATTCCTTTCCTATAATTATGTACTTTTGATTCTCTTTGCTTTCGTAGAACACGTAGACGTTACTATGTAAACTCCAATAGCATGAGGGAATAATCCAAGCAGTGTTTCTCTCTCAAGACGGACAACAAGGGTAGTCGAGAGTTTTGGCTCGACTTCTTTTTGTCAAGACTGAGTCCATTGTGGCTGATGTCACGGACTTCCCGGAGTCTCAAAAACCGCGCTCGTAAGTTCTTTTATTTGTCTACGTTCTTTCATGTGATCCTGCATATTTGACTTTGTGGATTGACTCTTCTCGTCTTGCGAGCTCGGAGCCTCTAACTGGTGACGCAACTCCCCAATTGGTGACTCAGCTCTCCCCGATTGGGTCAGGCAGGTCCGTCCTTGTACTGTGGGAATCTGAGAATGGCCTAGCTTCTGGCAAACGCTGCGGCTTCTTTGCGGTCCGAAGAGGATGAGGCCGCCATGAATGCATTTTACGAAGATCCTGCGCTTCCTGGGCGCGAAGAGGCTCCGCCCACCGAACTAGCCCATGCAGTTTCCCCGACCGATAAGGGAAAGGGCAAATTGCCAACCGAACAATGTGATGAGCAGGCTGAGCCTATTGGGGATGAGTTCGATTTTGACTTCGATCCCGAAGAACATGAGATGGTCGATAGCAGGATGACTCAGATGGAGGTGAGAGCAGAAGGGGGTCGAGGAACATCACAATCCCGTGAATCACGACCTGCTTAAAAATACCGAGGATGTGATTAAGGCATTCGGCACCTTCTGCTCCGGTGCTGAGCTCCAGATTCTCACGGAGTTGAGTGACAGTACTCTTTCTAAGAGCATTGCTGGCCTTACTCTCAGGGTAAGTCATTTCCCTTTTTTTTTGGCTTTGGTTCGCTTTTGAATCTTACCTTACTTCCTCTTTTTTTCCTTTATGTGCAGGCCGTTATCCTGGAGATCGAGAGTATGCGAAGAGAGCAGAGGCGGAACCAGGTTTACTACAAAATGCGGACAAAGTTTGAGGAGTACCGAGGCGGTATAGGGAGGAAGAGAAGAGGCTCCGTGAGGGGGTGACGTGACCACCCCGAAGGAGGAGCTGAAAAAGAAGGATGAAGAGCTGCTTGCATAGGAGTGTCAACAGGTCTACAGTCTGTCATTCATGTCTCATCAAGAATGTCTAAGACATACTTTCGTTGAGAGATATCATAATATCTGAGCTAGACTGAGCGACCTCAATACCCAAAAAATACTTAACTTGCCCAGATCCTTAGTCTGAAAGTGCTGAAAGAGATGTTGCTTCAAATTAGTAATACCATTCTGATTATTGACGGTGATAGCAATATCATCAACATAAACCACCAGATAATTATAGAGATTTGAAGCAGAATACCGATAAAACACGGAGTGATCAGCTTCACTACGAGTCATGCCAAACTCTTGGATAACTGTGTTGAACTTACCAAATAAGGCTCGAGGAGACTACTTTAGACCATAAAGTGACCGGCGCAAGCGAGATCCAAGGCACGAGACTCCCCTGAGCAACAAACTCAGGTGGTTGCTCCATATAAAAGATAGCACACTTCACGAGTGTGTCCAAGTTTATGACAATAAGAACACTTGGGTCTAGATCTTCCAAAACTACCTCCTCCTCGTCTATTCTCCATAGTTTGAGATGCCCGATTATCCACTGTCTGGGATGCGAGAACAGAGGAGTCAAGTGGCTGTGGTGAGATCACTGGGTGACTTGGTGCTGCAGCAAGGCGAAGTAATCGAGAGAATAATTCATCAACTGTAGGGACAGTCGGACTAGCCAAAATCTGGTCACGTATTGAATCAAGGTCATTAGGAAGTCCAGCGAGTGTAAGAACTAGAAAAAACTTTTGTCGTTGCTTTTCAGATTCTTTCATGTCTGCTTGTACTTGTCCCAAGTAAGTAGACATATCCAATTCCTGTTTTTTCAAGCTTGTCATTCACGATATCACATCATAGAAACGAGATATGTCATTAGTGTATGAAGTACGAGCCTTTTCCAAAACTAAATAACATCTCTGGAATAGACGGAACAAGGGCACCAACTTGGAATCAATAGATCGCCACAGGATACTACATAGGATACTACATAACTGAGCATCGACCTTCTCCCAAAGTGCTTTGGCCTTTTCATCTCCTTCGCTAGCCCTTTTTGTTAAATGATCTTGAACACCTTGACCTTTACACCACAATTCGACAGACGAAGCCCAGGCTAAGTAGTTTGAACTTTCCATTAAAGGTTCTGAGGTAATCATAATACCGGAACATCCAGAACCCGTGTTTTTAGACCCAAAAGCATCAACTCCCAAAGACATTGTTAGATAGAAAACAGGTCCAACAAATTAGCACCAAATAAAACAAAGAATCAACTGTAGTTGCCGGAAACTGTACTGCCGGAAAAGTGCTGTAGTGTGCCGGAAAAAATTTCAAAGTGCTCAGAATTAAAAAGTAAAATTATGGTTAGGCTCGGAATTTGAAGGCGATTCAACTATTCTGAAGAAATATTGTCAAAAAGTGGCCGGAAAGTACTCCACGCGCTGGCGCGTGGAGTAGATCTCACCGGAAAAGCAAACCTCTGATTGGCGTGTGGCGGCGCGTGAGATGTCGGCTACCGAAGCTGTTTGTTGGGGTTTGGTCGCCGCTGGTTGGCGGACCTTGTGATGGTATTGGTTTTTGCACAACACCGATGAAAATTGGTTTGACGAAAAACATCCCTAAAAGAGTCGCCGGAATTGAAGCACGACGACATTTTTGGTTGGATTTTCTTTCCGGGATGTTTTCTCACTGCCGCTCTGATACCATGTGAGAAATAATACACGAGAAAATTATATTATTGATGTTAATTGCAATACAGTGAACCATATTTATAAGTACACATAATATATAACCTACTCCTATTACCTATTGGACTAGAACTAGTTACATATATATTCACATAGCTACTCTAACAGAAACTTTGGTCATTTAAGTGAATCGTCTATTCCTCATCTTGCATTTTATATGCTTTCTATATTGAATTCTTACATTCTACTTGATGCCGCTATTATTTGTTTTTGATTTGTTAGATGAGATAAAATTATCCACGTTGAGAGGATATTTTTTGATTTGATCTATGATGATATTGTATCTCTTTTCATAGTCTTGCTGTAAATAATTATGAACTATACATGTTTATTTGATTAAGTAAATGTCACATGACCTGAACCTCGTCACTATTTTACCGAGATTAGTCTTGATACTTATTGAGCACACGTTGTCCCGTACTTATACTATAGTTCTGCACATTTTTGTGCAGATCCGGGCATTGGCAATAGCGAACTTCAGGAGTGAGCCTTGTAGTCATCAGAGGAGACTCGAGGTAGTGCTACATGATCGTTCGCAGACCCTTGGAGTCCCCTTCCCCTATCTTTCATACTGTTATTTATCCATTCAGACACTATTGTATTTTTGGGAGATTTCATTGTATTCTATTTTAGAGCTTATGACTCCGTACCACCAGGTTATGGGGATTTTATGTTGTAGTGTCCATATGCTATCTATTGTTGAAGTCTTAATCCGCTAGTTATGCTATTTCAGTTACATTTTACGTTGGTTATGTTGGTTTGCTCTATAATGGATGTTAGCTTACAAAGCTAGTGGCATTCTGGATCCTGATAAAGTTGGTATCAATTAACTTAATTATGCCAACGTATTGAAAATATTTACTAATATGTGCCCATAGAGATTTTAAAAATTAAAATTGTTAGTTTGGTAGTTAAATAGTAGTAAATAACCCTAATCCCATGTGTATTAGGAGTAGGACATGCTCATTGTATCATTGTCAAGATATGTGAATAATATATTTTCCCGTGCATTCTCACATGGTATCAGAGCCGTGGTGGTGAGACACATCCGGGAACTAGAATACAGAGCAGAAGTCGCTGTGCCTCAATTTTCCGGCAACTTTTTCAAAGTTATTTGCGTTATCTCTCTCTCCGTCAGTGTTGTGCAAAATCCAACACTACCACAAGATCCTTCATCGTTTGGCGACCAAACCCCAGTGAACATCTCCGGCAGAACCCTCCTCACGCGCCCTCACGCGCCGTCAGAAGCTAGGGTTCCGGCGAGCGTGTGAGCTCACGCGCCGACGAGTACGGCCATTTTCGGCCATTTTTTGAAGATGTTTCTTCAGAACAGTTGGGTCGCCTACTAATTCCGACCCTACCCATACTGTTTTCGTTTGATTTTGATAACTTTGAGTTTTTTCGGCGACTACACTGTTTGTTTTCCGGCAGCTATAGTAAGTTTCTAGCAAAAACAGTGTTTCCTTCGTCTGTTTCAGGGAGTTTTCAAGTGATTCTTTCTGTTATTTGGTGATAATTTTATAGACGTCTCTTCAATCCAACGATGTCTTTGGGAGTTGATGCTTTCGGGTCTAAAAACCTGGGTTCTGCCAGTTCCGGTGTTATGATTACTGTTAGTTTAGTAGTCAAATAGGAGTAAATAACCTTAATCCTATATGTAGTAGGAGTAGGACATGTAGTATCTATATATAGGGCTCATTGTATTATTGTATTGTGTGAATAATAGTTTTTTCTCCCATGCATTCTCACATGGTATCAGAGCAACAGTGAGAAAACATCTGGGAAAGAAAACCCAGCCAAAACAGATCGCCGTGCTTCAATTTCGGCGACCCTTTAGGGCTGTTTTTCGAGAAAAACCTATATCGATCGGTGTTGTGCAAAAAAACCAACACCACCACGAGGTAGATCAGCTTCCGGCGACAACCCCAAAAATTTCTCCGGCAGAAATCCACCCACGCGCCCTAACGCGTCGCCGATTTTTCCGGCGAGTCTCCGTCATCCACGCGCCGTCGCGTGAGGCACCTTCCGGCCATTTTTTGGCCGAGCTTCTTCAGGATAGCCTGGTCGCACAGTAATACCGACCCTACCCGTGCCTTTATTTTTCGATTCCGAGTACTTTGAAAATTTTCCGGCAGCTACAGTGTTCCCTTCGTCTGTTTCAGGGAATTTCCAATTGGTTCTTTCTATTATTTGGGTGTAATTTTGTAGACCTCTCTTTAATCCAACGATGTCTTCTGGAGTTGATGTTTTCGGGTCTAAAAATCCGGGCTCTGGCGGTTCCGGTATTATGATTACCTCAAAACCTTTAATGAGAGGTTCAAACTACTTACCTTGGGCTTCATCTGTCAAGCTGTGGTGTAAAGGTCAAGGTGTTCAAGATCATCTAATCAAGAAGTCTAGCGAAGGAGATG
>MDKI01196558.1:0-83001 GCA_005239505.1 Nicotiana paniculata | reverse complement strand
TTCAAATAAATGTATATACATATATGCAACGGATAAGAAATATAGGAAGAAAACAATGAATAAGGGAAGGGGAACATGATATGGGGAGATAACAGTTTCATATAAGAAATCTCAATAAGGAAAAGAACAACAAAGCCAGCATATCAATAAGGACAAGAAATCACAAACTTGCATGGCATCACCCTTCGTGTTTTTACTCTCGTCCTCACTATGAAATGTATAATATAATCAATGTAAATCATGGAACGACATCACCCTTCGTGTTTTTACTCTCGTCCTCACTATGTAATGTATAATGTAATCAATGAATGTCGGTACGGAATGGTACATCTTACGGCACGTCATCACCCTTCGTGCTTTACACTCTTTCCTCACAATGTCAAACAATGCACGACATCATCCTTCGTGCTTTAACACTCTTTCCTCACAATGTCAAACAATGCACGGCATCACCCTTTGTATTTTAACACTCTTCCTCACCCAAACAACAATCACAAACAGGGTCAAGGGAGTAAACAGAACAGATACAGAAATCCCGGCAAGGGAACAGTAACAGAAATATCAACATCCCAGCAAGGGAGACAATATCAAACAATGCACGGCATCACCCTTCGTGCTTTAACACTCTTCCTCACCCAAATAGCAATCACAAACAAGGCAAGGAAGTCAACAGAATAGATATAGGGATCCCGGCAAGGGAACAAAAAATTAAACAATTAAATCCCGGCAAGGGTATAATTCAATAACTCTTTCTCTTTCTCTCACTTTCATTTCCATGATTTTTCTATAATTTGAGCCAATGCTCCAAAGACACAATATCTCATATTTTTTCATTATTCAATTCACAATTTGAGCCAATGCTCTAAAGACACAATATCTCATATTTCTTCATTATTCAATTCACAGTTTGAGCCAATGCTCCAAAGACACAATATCTCATATTTCTTCATTATTCAATTCACAATTTGAGCCAATGCTCCAAAGACACAATATCTCATATTTCTTCATTATTCAATTCACAGTTTGAGCCAATGCTCCAACGGAGTTTACGGAATACAATTTCCTTCACTTATTCTTCACAACATATAGAAGTCATTAATTAAGCATGGAAATTATCACGAATTCAGAATATTCACGATATAAAGACTCACGGTCATTCTAGACACCGATGTATAGATACTCGTCACCATGCCTATACATCGTATTTGGCAATTAGCAAGGAGCAAGGAGCAAATTATACTCAACGTCTATTCCCTCAAGCTAAGGTTAGACCGAGCACTTACCTCGGGTCCGAAGTATAGCAATCAACCCGAAGCCACACGTTTGCCACAAGAATCCGACTCCAAATGGCCCAAACCTATTCAAATAAATTTCATACCGTAAATAACATGTCATGCAATTGGTGCTACTATTCAATTCGAGGTTACGACCGAAATTAGGTGAAATGACCAAAACACCCCGCAAGCCAGCATACCGGAGTCGGGTAAATTTTACATTTTCAGAACCCTCGAACCCTCACGAGTCTAGCCATATAAAAATCTCTCAATTCGGAGGTCAATCACCCACTCAAACCCCAATTTTTGAAGAACCTAAGTTCTACCCAATTCACCCAATTTCACCCATGAAAATCTTTGATTTTAAGTTGAAAACATGTTAAATGATGTTAATGATTGAAAAGAAATGAGTAAAAACCACTTACAGCTGATTTGGAAGAGTCTTGTTCTTTGGAAAAATCGCCTAGGAGTGTTGAGTTGAGAAAATTATGAAATGTGAAGAAAAAACTCGGTTTTATGCAGTGCAGGCCACTGGTTGGCATCGTAATTGCGAACAGGTGTAAGCAATTGCGAACACCCCTGCATGGGAATTGCGAAGAATACTTCGCATTTGCGATCACTGTGCAGGAGGAGGGGCTTTGCATTTGCGAAGAAAGGCTCGCATTTGCGAACACTGTGCAGCCAGTGCACCTTCACATTTGCGATGCAGGCTTCGCATGCAGAACAGAACACCAGCAGGTTTCCAAGTTCAAAAATGAACTCTGTGGCCTATCCAAAACTCACCCGAGCCCTCGGGGCTCCAAACCAAATATACCAATGAGTCCAAAATCATAATACGGACTCACTCGAGCCTTCGGAACACCCAAAACAACGCTAAAACTCGAAATCACACCCCCAAACCTCAAGAACCAACTTAGGAATTTTAAGTTTTCTAATTTCGCTAACAACGTGCCGAACTGACCTATACATCTCGGAACGACACCAAATTTTTTTTTACAGACCACTCACACAATATCCTACGAACTTGCTCGTGCGATCAAATCGCCAACACAACATCATACACATAGAATTAAACCTCAATATCCATGAATTCTATCAATTTTCATAAAAACATCAAATTTTCCATTTTTAAGTCCGAAACATGTTAACGAAATCCAATTTCAACCAAACTTTAAAGAAAGTGTTTAAACCATATATAAGACGTGTACCGGGCGCCGGAACCAAAATACGGGTCCGATACCATTACTTTCAAATCAGATTTCATTTTCAATTTCCTTAAATATTTCCAGAAAATAATTTTACTCAAAAATTCATTTCTCGGGCTTAGGACCTCGGAATTCGATTCCGGGCATACGGCCAAGTCCCATATTTTCCTACGGACCCTCCGGGACCGTCAAATCATGGGTCCGGGTCCGTTTACCCAAAATATTGACCAAAGTCAAACTTATTCATTTTAATATCAAATCTTAGCATTTTTCACAGAATTTCATATTTAAGTTGTCCGGTTACGCACCAGACTGCGCACACAAAATCGAGGCAATTACAAATGAGGTTTTCAAGGCCTAGAAAGTACGGGATGGGTAATAACATAGGTGACGGCCCTTTGGGTCGTCACAGTACAGAAGGCCAATCAAGGCCTTACACAAAAAAGATACAAAAAGAAGAAAATTCTAAAGGTCTAGTTCACCCAGGGAGCCACGTCCTCGGGAGCCACGTCTTCGGGAGCCGCTTCTTTGGCGGCCTCATCCTCATCCTCTCCACTCTCGGATCCAATAGTTGAATCCTCTTCATCAGAAAGCAAGGCTACGACCTCAACCTCCAAGGCTTTGTCACTTTCAATGTCAGCCAAGAGGTCGAAGCCACGAGCATGCACTTCCTCGGGAGTCTCTCTTCGGGATTGTCGCCTAGCATGGTCGACGGCACATGAAAACTTGACTTCAGCTGCAATCGAGATATCCTATGCTCAAAAGTTGGCAGCCTCAGCATCAGCTTGGTTAGAGGCCACAAGCGCCTCTGCCTCAGACTTAGCCTTTGAAAGTTCGGCGGCCAGTTTAGCCTCAAGCTTTTCAATCTTGCGGGCCCGGACCAAGCTTTCCTCCCTCACACCTTGGAGCTGGCTCTCGACTAAAGTCAGTTGGGCTCGAAGCGCATTCTTCTCCGAGGCAAGACGCTCCATATACTGTCTCCATCCCAGAGTTTCGACCTCCTTCATTTTGGCCTCCTCTCGAAACTGCTCCACCAGCTCACCCTTCTACTGAATCTGCAAAACAAAAGGATTAATTGCAAAAATCAAGTTAATACATAATGAGCTCTCAATAAATTACATTACCCATTCAATCAGTTCGGTCTGCTCTCGATGAGATCTTATGAGCTCGGCTCGTAGGGTCATGATCTCCTCTTCCTTTTGAACGTAGAGGAGTTTTAGGCCATCCCTCTCCTCCACGAGTTTCTTGAGCTCGGCCTCTCATCGGGATAGCTCAGCCCCGGATTTGGAAGATGTTTCTCGGTGGAGCACCATAGCCTATACACAAAGAAGAGGGTCATGCTTGAAAAGATATGAATTAAAACACGAGTGTAAATACAAAGAAATAGAACTTACCTGTTTCAGAAACCGCCGAGCCTCGTCGAATACAAACGATGCGTATGGTTCGAGACCATCATCGACTCAGGTGAAGCAATCGTGGAATATGTCATTCCCTTCATGGGCTTGTCCCACATCGGAAGTAACTATAGCCCGAGCATCTTGAAACTTCCCCTCAGAGAATGTAGGTCCAAGCGACGAGTCGCCAATGTTGATTATCCCAAGTGAATCACTTGGACATTATCTTCTCTCTGAAGGGCCTTGGGGCTAAACCCTTCGGGCACACCCGCCGACTGATTATCACAGCGTGGGGCATCCTCACTAATCGATTGCTCGGGGACTTTGATCGGACCCTCTTCCGACATTTCCTCGGTTCGAGATTGAGACGCCTCGAGCTCCACCGACTCTATACTCCTGGAAGCCTCGGTGCTTCCCCTCTTTCGGGTTAACAGCGGGAAATCGTCGTCTTCATCCTTTTCGTCTCCCTCCCCTAGTCGTTGAACTGCGTCGACGTGATTAGCAGAGGGCTCGACTTTTAACTTCCGAGTTTTATTTTTCTTTGGATTGGGGGTGTCGGAAGAAGGAGATTTTCTCCTCTTCCTCTCCTTGTTTGGTTTTGGTGCCTCCTCTTCCCTAGGCGGAGGTGGCCTCATGGAAACATTTTCACCGAGACCTACACATGAAGAAACCAAGTTAATAAGGATTACATTACAAGGAATACCTCGATATACGAGCAAAAAAATTCACCATGGTTTTTAGCCTCTCATCGGCCTCTGGCCAAATCACGCCAGCAACGTTCGGCATGAGAAGAGGTGGAGACCAGCTGTCAAACCCAGCCTTCGATGTCCGAAATTGCACCGGGGAACCAGGGGGAAGCTGCATTATAAAAAGAGAACCTGATTTAAAAGGGGAATAAAGAAAGTGAAACAATAAGTACCGGTGACGAAGCTGCACTTATGTTTCATGTTCCATTCTTCGGGGAATGCCATTTTCTCGATCGGAATTAGGTCGGAGGTCATTCGGACGAACCGACCCATCCATCCCCGGTCCTTGTATTCATCAATGCTCAAGAATAGCGTCTTGGTAACCCGGCGCTGCAAATTTATCAACCCACCTCGATAAAGGCGAGGGTTGTATAACCTTATCATGTGGTCGAGGGTGAAATTCATCCCCTCGACCTTGCTCGGAAAAAACTTGAGCAGATTAACAATGCACCAGAATGAGGGGTAGATCTAACCAAGGGTTACTCGATACTGATGGCAGAAATCGAGTATGAACGGATCTACAGGACCCAGTGTGAAAGGGTAGGTATACACGCATACCCTTTCACATAGGTGGTGATGTCCTCCTTAGGGGAAGGAATCACCATTTCCTTGTTTGCCCAATTGCAGTCCTCTTTCACCCTCTCGAGATCGCCTTCCGATATCGAGCAGATGTATCGGGACATGGGCTTGCAGCGGCCTGGAACAGACGAGGGTCTCTCGACTTTGAAATCCGAAGTTAATTTGATTGGCCCAGAGACACACTCCTCGATACGGGTCTCCACCGGCGTCTTATCACCGGCCGGCCCAGGAGGAAGAAGATGAAGCTTTTTCTTTTTGCGGCACAGTCTTGGAAGTTTTCGCCATTTGAGTATGCAAAGAGTGTCGAAGATAGATATAAAATTGGTTGCTCCAGTGAGAAGAACGACGGCGTAACAAGCGGCGATAAAAGGGAGATAAGAAGGATTAGAAAGTTAAGAGCTTTAATCAAAGCAAAGTAAAGTTTGAATAAAAAATGAGGTGATATTTATAGGCTTGTGGCGACGGTTCCGTGGCACTAGTGGCCGACCGACGACTGACATGCATTGATGATTTTGGGGAACCGAACATACGGGACGTTTCGGTCACATCCATCGCTTACGTCATGAGGACGACATCATGATCGAGATGCAAGGGAATCGAGGGTCGAGTCGTTTCTTATCATTTCATTTTAAGAAATGCGGGGACTATCTATATACGGTTAAAATCGAGTATGACCGATTTTATGGGCTCGAGGGATTGCCTCGAGACTAAGCTCATGATGAAGCAAGCTCGAATTCGAAGACACAAAGACCGAAGGGTCGAGATCGGGCATGACCAACAACCGAATATCGAGATATTAACGATCGGCCTTGATCTCGGCGGGAATCTCGGGAGTGACAGAACCGCTAACGTTTATTGATACCAATCATGGATTTTATTTTCGAAATTAGAGTTGTCCTTTATTTAGGATTCCTCCACTATATAAAGAGGAACCCTGGTCATTTGTAATAATCATATACACTTACTGAGAAATAACAATACGCTGCTCTTTACTTGCTTATATTTTTAATATTGTTCTTATTGTTCTTAACACTTGATCTCGAG
The DNA here is from genome assembly GCA_005239505.1 of Nicotiana paniculata. NCBI lineage: Eukaryota > Viridiplantae > Streptophyta > Magnoliopsida > Solanales > Solanaceae > Nicotiana > Nicotiana paniculata. The sequence continues at coordinate 76,759 of MDKI01196558.1, read as the reverse complement.
CTTATTCTGAATCAAGGTCGATATATAACTGCAGTATTGGTTTGATTTATTCTTACCGTTCAATTCATTTATTTAATTCGTCATTTATCAATTGATATTGAATAAGATCACGTATCTTTATAACTACATTACAAAAATTTAACTATTACTCGTACATTGCTGAAACTTGGATTGAAGAAGATGAATCACATTGCTAAAAATCTGAGAACTTGGTTCGCAAAAATAAAAACACAGAAACGCCATTGTTGAACCTTGAAGGTTTTGGGATTGAACCAGATTAAGAGGTTACTTGGGGCAACTTTGACTAGATTTGGTCGATATTTGTGAGCTGAAAATGCATCAATTGTTCATCTTCGGGAACTTCACATAAGTCTGAAAATTGGTGCAACTTTACTATATTTCTGGCTGTAATTTTCATTTTTCTTGTATTCAATGGTTTGTTCATGTGAAGAAGTGATTGATGGTCAAGGGTGGATGCTTTGATTGTGTTATTAATAGTTTTGTTGCAGTATTAGTCTACTTTTCTTATTACAAGAGGAGAAGAATGTGTAAGTTATTCATCTATGAAGAATTCAATGTGGGTTTCGGGTATGGATCTGGTAGTTTCGGACAAATGATTTGGGTATTTAAAATCGTATACACCAAAAAGGGTCTGTTAGATGTGAGGGCGAAAATATTAAAATGGATAATCGCAGAGTGAATGATACTGATAACTAATTTCGTATAGTACATGAATATATTTAGTCCCGTAATAATAATTATTTTTGAAGATTGAAATAACATATAAATAGAATGAATACTCAATAAAGATGATATAAATAAGGTAGAATAATTTAATTATTTTTCTAATTAATATTTTTTTTTAAATATGTAAAAGAGAAACACAAACACGACAACGGAACCTCTTCCAACTACCAAATTCATGCAAAACGAGGAATTATAGAACACTTTGCCCTGACAACCTTTAAATGCACATTTATTTGCACGTGATATCTTTTTGTTTCCTTAGCTATCCACAGATCAGAGGATTTTTTTATTTTTATTGTCCGATTTTTCTACTGAGTGGGACAAGTGTTTGCGTGGCCCAACGGATCTCATAGTATATGGAGAAATCACATTGAGAGACCTTAAATTTATTTTACAAAATATTTATACTAATAATAAAATTTTTGTTTTAAATAATAAATTAATCTTTTAAGATAAAATGCAAATTTTAAAAAATTAATAAAAAATAGGAAGAAGAACACAAATAATAAATTAGTGAATTATTGGATGTTGAGGTCGAGAACTCAAAGTGAAAATTTTGATTTGACTATCATCACAAACAAGAAAAAGAAATAAACGTACATAACATAATGACTTAAGTTTTGAGCATTAAGAACATCAAAATTATTTACTCCTTGATCAATTTAAATTCTAATAAGTACTAGCATTTATTAGTAAATATCTAATATAAATTGTAAATAATCTAATATAATATGTCAAATTACATAAAAGAAAATCGGTGTATGAATACTTTTGTGTTCATGCAGTTTTAGAGAATACTGTAAAAAAAATTCATTATGTTGTCGATATATCTATATCTAACTTAATTCCTATATAAAAAGGATAAAATTAAAATGGAAGAGTGAAGCAAATATACTAATTATTAATGAGGGAAGAAAATTCACATAATTTATAAATTTATTGTATAAAATAATTTCAATCAAGTAACAAAAAAATGTTCCTAACACTTTTCTTTATACTAAGTATTTATATAAATTATATAGTATATAATAATAATAATAATAATAATAATTTAAAAATAAATTTGGGGCCTTTAAATTTTGGGGGCCTAAGGAAACAACCTCATTGTCCAAAGCCTTAGAGCTGCCCCTGAGTTTCACGGTTGCTAGACTGGGATCTAGAATTTAAGCACTATAGATTCAATCATTTTTAATATTAAACTCATAATATTTTTAAAGTCATAAGTTCAAACCTATTATTTATTGTAATTTTAGTATATTATTTTTATAATATAAAAAGGGCAGCCCGATGCATAATGTATTTAGCGTTCACGCAAGATTTAGGGAAATACCGCATTTCAAAAGGCAATCTCCCTGATACAAATATTAATAGCCGATATAGCTCACACCTCTATGAATTAGGCATCAAAACTTGTCCTAATTAATTAAGTACAGAAACTTATGATTTTCTTGTTATTTCTTTTGTTTATTATATATCAATCTTCTACCATCTGTGTGCTTTCTCAAATTACCGGCACAATCCTCAATCTGCACCTGATGTTTAGCATAATATTCAGTGATCGTAAGCTTATTAGTTTAATCTGAATTCGAGATAATTTTTATACTATCTAATGATTATTTTTATTTTTTAACTTGAATTCGAGATCTCTAACTTAAAATAAAAAAAAAAAGTTCTAACCATCTCGTCACATTAGTGGTAGTGATACCCAGAGAAGATGATCATTGGCCTTTGTAGCTGCGACAGATTTGCTTTTCTGAAAAAAAAAATCCAATATTTCTTTTTAATTTAATTATTCTCTCCGTTCAGTTTTATTTGTTCAGTATTCTAAAAAAATAAAAAAAAATTCACTTGTCACTTTTAACATATCAAGAGAAGACAATTTTTATTCTTGTTATGCCCATATTATATAATTACTCATTTCAAATTATTTTCTCAAATTCATTAAAAATATTCATCAATTAATATGGATATCATGGTAAATTATATACTTTATTTATTATTTCTTAAGAGACGTATAAAGTCTATAGTGGACAAATAAAAGTAAATGGAGAGAGTATATTATACTGTCGTTGTTTGAGAATCTATAGTTGTTAGCAGGAGCGTAATTAAATACACAAAAAATGCTTTTTATTCCTCGCAACTACATTTTTCGGTGCATTCGATGGAGAAAGAATAATAATCTATGATAATTTTAGCAAATATGCATAGCATATCGATCAATGTTATTATTGTTAGGCTGATCATCAGTTTTTGAGGTTTTCAAAAGAGATATTTTCTACTATTTACATTTTCGTTTTTTAAAAAGAGCGGCTAAACGAACGGACTAGATTGGTACAAATAACTTGACCGCCTTACCCATCATTGAAACACAATTATCAACGGTCCAAAATTATCAACGATGTCTTTTTTTGTTTTTGGTTTTTCTTTATTTTTTTTAGTAATCGAGTGAATGAATATCCATAGCAATTCAAAAAGGGTGGAGGATAATGTGTCAGCATTTCAAGACAGCAATACCTTTGGTCAAACAGTCGTCCCAACTTTCTAATACTGTCGTCCCACTTTTCTCTGTCGGTCAAAGATTAATTTTTTTGGTCAATAGTTTGACTGGAGAATCCTATCCACAATTTATCAGTTTTTATTCCTTTTTAATACTCACATTCAAAATAAGTAATTTTTTTGATTGTTTTTACACATATTAAAAAATTTACCTTATAATATTAGTTAATAATAAATTTGATCATATTAATCTTATTATTTATTCACATAAATATTACTAACACATACTCCAATATTATTTACTATTTTACTCCAATGGCAATATAGAAAAAAATAATAATTAATTCATACTTGAAATATGAAAAAATTAACTTATTTTGGACCATAAAAAAAAGACCAAAAAATTATTTATTTTGAACTGGAGAGAGTACTTTTCTAGCCGAATCCACGATTTAAAGTGTATAAATTTGGAATTTTAGTTCTTTTTGAATATAAATATTTTATATATTAATAAATTTCTTACAATAAATATAAAATATAAACTAAAGTTATTGAATTCGAGCAATCTTGTAGTCGAAACTCTACCTCTATTAATTTTATGAGTATATATCTACCAAAGGCAACCTCTTTGCAGTACTGCAATCTGGAATAACATTCGGGGAAGGTAGTCTATTAATTAATAAATTTATATTTATTAATACACTAACATAAGTATTTTTATATTTGATCCTGATTCGACATTAGAAGTATATTAATTTTTCTTTAATAACCAAATACTTTTATCTGATTCGACACGGATCATAATATAATTGCCTTTATTTAAGTTATTACTTTATTTTCCAAGTTATCTTATCAAACTTGTTGTGAAAGATTGCTTATTGTTATAGGTTATTTTGATCTGATCGATAACATAAAATATTTATGCATCGTTAATATACGAAACTAATACTAATATTATAGATATAAAAATGGAACGTATTTTATAATAAAGTCTTTTCTGTTATATATATATATATATATATATATTATGGATGTTCATAAGCTTCTTGAAGAAGCTTATCATTTCTGTACTTAGTTATGAATAAATATTACCCCCGGTAGAAGATTATCTATGTCTGGTACAGTAGCAGCTTATACATCAGCTTGCAGTAGCTTACACAACAGCTTACACTAGCAGCTTACAAGCAGCTTACACACCAGCTTGCAGTAGCAACTAACACAGCAGATTGCAGTAGCAGCTTACACAACATCTTACAGTAGCAGCTTACACAGTAGCTTCCTTTTTCTATAAATAGAGGAGATTTCAATTCATTATGTACATCAGTTTGAAAATTGAATAAGACATCAATATCTCTCTATCTATACTTGTCTTCAATTTATTTCTTTATTGTCGTTATTTTATAACACGTTATCAGCACGAGACTCTGCCTTAAGCACTTAATTTGAAGGATGTATTGGCTATATGGTTACCGCTTAGATATAAAATATTCAGATGTTAATGGCATTTCTCCCTGAAGGAGACACTCGTCACAAAGTTGGTGGTAAAATTACTGAAATTCTTAATTTCTTACATTTATAATTTAGAATTATTTTTATATTATTTATTTGATTACGATTTTCTCTCATGATACCAAAAGTGTCTGAGCAATATTGATAGTACAAAATGTATCAATAACTCCTGAAGAGCTTACTGCTTGTCTAGAAGACACATGACACCAGTGGTGTCTGATAAATATTAGATTGTTGATAATAAACGAAGGCTCACGAAGAGCTTATATACAAATATGTCATTCATATTATATGATTATGGTCAAACATATGTTGTAGTAAACCTGAAGTTTACTAATACAAATGGCTATCATATTAAGACTACAAATGACTAGAAGATTGAAGATCTTCATGTTTCCACAATCATAGGGGGTAAAATAATATATATGTGAGAAGTTATCTGCCTTATTCTTCAATTTGTACTACATCATGTATCACGGTAAACTAGAAGTTTACTAATGCAAAGGCAGTCACAGTAAACCGAAAGTTTTACTGAGGCAAAAGTAGCTACAGAAAATCAGGAATTTGCTAATATAAAAGTAACCACAGTAAATCAGAAGTTTACTAATACAAAAGTTATGACATAGTAAACCAGAAGTTTACTAAGAGATAGCACATGTCATGATAAACTTGAAGTTATCATTTGCCATTTTTAAACTGATATATTTGAGAATTCAAATAAGCATATACTGAAGAACTAGAAGATTCTTTAAGAATTCTCTTGTATTGCTTGTTCTCAAAATAAATTTATTATTCCAGCTAAAGTTGGGACTAAAACCCCTGAATTCTGAAATATATGAAAGGTGAATATGGGTCCATTCACCTATCATGTGAATCACTTATAGATGCATATATGAGATGGTTACATGTGTAATTATTGTCAACCTACAGTTTAGCATTTGACGCTTTTATCAATTAAGAGCATAAATTTCAGATTATGAAATCAAGATAGTTCATCTTGATGATGTTAGTTTATATCCAAGCTAGTTTAGCATTGAATACCTCCTATTAACGGCTAAACTATCGCTTATGAGAACAAAGCCTCATGTGTTGGTCTAACATTTTCTAAATTGCATATAGCAGCACTTGTATGCATCAGACCAATAATATATGATAAGTCCTCCCCTCACAATTGGTTTAGGATCAGAAATCAAATATTTTTACTATCTTTTGATGTGTGGTATATGATTAATTTCTCTACCACCATGCACAAGGATATATTTCCCAAAGAATATTAGGCATATATGTTAGTTTTTATAACATTTGGGGATGGAATAAACAGCTGAAAAATATGCTATATGAATCGAATTATCATTAGTATGATCCTCACTCAGAAGATAATTCAAGCCAAATGTCGTAAGCATTTGTTGATCCAAAATTAAATATCACATTTCAGCTGCGAATGCTCCTATTAAAATTAAAGTCCCTGAAGGATAGAGTTTACTGTACGCATGAAGCGTGGTAGACCAATCGGTTCCAAAGGTAACAATTCTTGAAAAGGATAGGAGCAAATGATAAAATGATCACAATAAGGAGGAAATGAGCTCTAGATGAGCCCACGACATAACATTTCATGAAACTCCAGAAGAAGTTCAGGTACCTGAAATAAAGAAAGTGATGAGATCTCAACAAGTTATGTCGCTTAGGAACCGATACCAAATGATCGTCGACGATATATTTGATACAATATAGTGCACAATATTGTAAAGGATTGTAAGGATCAGACCTATAGTCCAGACACCTGAAGATGTCATGCCATTTAACTGCAAGTCATAACATATATGACTCATTTGATTAAATCTATATGAATATCCCTGAAGGATTTAAAATGCATGAAACATATAGTTCAAAGTATCGAGAAATGTACTCGATCAGATTACAAAGGTCATTGTACCACTTAAAATAATTTGGGTGCATGTGGTATAATCGCCTCAGTGAATATTTGTTGAAAGAAGGTTACGTAAGTAATGTTATTTGTACATGTATTTTATAATGAAGATGTCATCAGAATTTTTTATCCTTGTTGTTTATGTTGAAGGCATAAATCTTGTTAGAACTCCAGAAGAGCTCCAAAAGGCAATTGAATATCTTAAGAAAGAATTTGTGATGAAAGATCTTGGAAAGACAAAACTTCGTCATGGTTTGCAAATTGGAGTTTAGCAGAGGGAATCTTTATCCATCAATCTGCTTATACAAAAAGGGTCTTAAAATGCTTTTACATGGACCAAGCGCACCCATTGAGTACAACAATGATTGTTCGATCACTTGAAGTGAATAAGGATATGTTCTGACCTCCAGAAGAGGATGAGGAATCCCTTGGTTGTGAAATACCTTATCTTAGTGCAATTGGTGCACTTATGTATCTTGCTAATGCTACAAGGTCTGACATAACATTTTCTGTTAATTTACTAGAAAGATATAGTTCTTCTCCTACGCTGAGACATTGGAATGCTCTTGATATGGGTTTATTTTATGCTAACAAAGATAGTGCAGATCTTGTTGGTTATGCTGATGCAGGTTATTTATTTGATCCCCATAAAGCTAGATCTCAAACTAGGTACGTGTTTACATATGGAGGTATTGTCATATCATGGCGCTTCACAAAATAATCTATTGTTGCTACTTCTTCAAATCATGCTGAGATAGTAGTTATTCATGAAGTAAGTAGGGAATGAGTATAATTGAGATCAATAATTCATTTTATTCGAGAAAAATGTGGTTTGAAATGTGAGAAAAGGCCCACAACTTTATACGAAGATAATGTTGCATGCATAGCCCAATTGAAGGGAGGATTTATAAAAGTAGATAGAACGAATCGCATTTCACCAAAATTATTCTACACGCATGATCTTTAGAAAAATGGTGACATTGATGTGTAACAAATTCGTTCAAGTGACAATCTGACAGATTTATTCACCAAGTCTTTGCCAACTTTAACTTTTGAGAAGATGGTATACAGAATTGGGATGCGGAGACTCAAATATTTGAAACAAGATTTTCATCAGGGGGAGTAAAACACGCGGTGCACTCTTTTTCCCTTACTAAGGTTTTTTCCCACGGGGTTTTCCTTATAAGGTTTTTAATGAGGCGCCTAGCAATGCGTATTACTAAATATGTATACTATTTTTCCTTCACTAGGATTTTTTCCCACAGGGTTTTTCCTAGTAAGGTTTTAATGAGGCACATTGTCTTTTAATGAACATCCAAGGGGGAGTGTTATAAATGTATATATTATGGATGTTCATAAGCTTCTTGAAGAAGTTTATCATTTCGGTACTCAGTTATGGATAAATATTACCCCCGGTAGAAGATTATCTATGTCTGGTACAGTAGCAGCTTATACAACAACTTGCAGTAGCTTACACAACAGCTTACACTAGCAGCTTACAAGCAGCTTACACAGCAGCTTGCAGTAGCAACTTACACAGCAGCTTGCAGTAGCTTACACAGCAGTTTACAGTAGCAACTTACACAGTAGCTTCCTTTTTTTATAGATAGAGGAGATTTCAGTTCATTATATACATCAATTTGAAAATTGAATAAGAATCGATCTCTCTATCTATATTTGTCTTCAATTTATTTTTTTACTGTCGTTATTTCATAACATTTTCGTTAATTCGTGTAAGTTTTTCTCTTAGAGGTTCATGCACTAGCCACTCTAAATAAAAATAAAAAAAAATCAAAAGAGAAAAAAGTTCTTATATTATGTGCTCTGACAACATAAATAATTTTTACATTAGGTTAGACCTATAATGATAGATATTTGTCTATCAAGCTTGACATGCTAACGTGCAAAATATAGAATAAACTAATAATATTATAATGAATTAAATTGCACCAAAATTTTGTTTGTCAGTGTATATATAACTTAAGAAATGATTATGCTAATTATTGGAAACAAATGTTCTATACATTTCTCTCAATAACAATAATAATAATAATAATAACAAATATTTCATGACCACGACATAGTAAGATGTGATCGGTCAAAGTATGTATTGAAAACGTATAAAAACCTTTTTGTCTCAAAAAAGAAACAAACCCTCTTTTGCTTATTATTTTATTTTATATCCATTGTTCGATATTGGCTTTAGAACTCAACTAATTAAATTAATTTTTTATATATTATTTTTTCGGCTCTTCTGCTTTTCTCCATTCCTTGTTAACAAAAAAAAAAAATCCTATTTCTCTAGTAAAATAAATTCATTATACGAAAAGGCTGGAATTATTATCAATTATCAGGTGTATACCTATATATAACATACTAATTTCTTTTTCCAACCAAAAGAAAAAAAAGAAGAAAAATAGGGTGAGTGTATATATAAATATCGCTTTCTTCTCTTTAGTTTTCTTCCTTTCATGGCTTCTTCTACCACAGAATCTTCTTCATCATCAAACCTAAGGATAATTGTTCAAAAAAATCCATCAGAATCACAACTCAATGAATTAGGCATCAAATCTTGGCCTAAGTAAGTACAAAAACTTATGATTTTCTTTGTTATTTTTATTTATTTATTATATATCTGTCTTCACCGTCGTCTATGTAAGCTTGCTCAAATTACTAACAATCAACATATAATTAGTCAATAGCACAAAAACATATGATTTTCTTGTTATTTTTTTCTTTATTATATATTCAGTCTTTTTGGTATGTAGGCTGACAATCAACTTAAAACTAGTCAGTTCGTGATGAATCCTTAGAACATTATATATATGTTTTCTCTGTCTGTATAAGGTTGCTTAAATTATTTATGATTTCGCCCCTAAAGCTAGCTCCTACTCCTCCTTCTGTTCCTTCGGGAAGTTCTCCTTGATCCTTTTTACATAACATTCTCGGTCGTCTCGTTCCAGTAGATCGGTCGCCCTCTATCCATTGACTAGCCCAGTTACGGAGCTCTGAGCTCTCCCTAGTTCAGATGAAATAAGAGGGTTGCGGTAGGCTAACAATCAACTTAAAACTAGTTAATTTATGATAAATTCTCGTAACATAGAATATATCATTATTGTATTATATATCGCCTTTCTCCCTTATTCTTCCTTTCCACCTTTTCTTGACGAGGGTCTTTCGGAAACAACAACCTCTCTGTCTCTTTGCATCTCTGCCTCTCTACCTCTCCCGATAAGGGAAAGGTCTGTGTACTCACTACCCTCCCCAGGCTCCACACGGGAATTTATATTAGGTTTGTTATTGTTGCTGTTGTTGTTGTTGTTGTTGTTGTTGTTGTATATCTGTATTTTATATTAATGTTTGGAATTTTTTTTTTAATGTAAAAATTCCAGATGGGGTTGTTCACCAGGGAAATACCAACTAAAATTTGATGCAGAAGAGACATGTTATCTATTGAGAGGGAAAGTGAAAGTATATCCAAAGAACTCAAGTGATGAAACAGTGGAATTTGGAGCTGGTGATCTTGTCATTATTCCAAAAGGATTGAGTTGCACTTGGGATGTATCAGTTGCTGTTGATAAACACTATAAGTTTGATTCATCTTAAACCTAATATAATATCATTGTTTTAATTGATGTTTATTATATAAACAACAACTCATGATTGTAACAATTGACTTTTATTAATTTCCTTGATATAGAGATTAATTACTCATATATATTTTGTAATTCTTTTTCCATCAAGTATGAATATTACTAGAGACACATTCAGAATTTTAAACATGATAGAATTCGATTTTTATGGTTTTTAGCATTGAACATATTATACTTTCGGAGTTATAGTTTATAATTTTGATATTTGTTAAAATTTTAGTGAATTTTTTCATGTATATATCCATGTTTAATGAATTCATATCGAAAATATTAGATTCAGTTGGATCTACGCATCCGTTAAAACGAATAGAGAAGATCCATAGACATAGTTAATTGATAATTATTTTTGGTATTCGATACTCGTATTGATGTTCCTACTAATCTGGTTTTGCACCTTCTAAATTAAAGTGCATTGATTGGTTGTTGTCCTTTTTTTTTTAATAATTGTGTTGATTAATTTCTAGTGTTGTTTCTCTCTTGGATTTTTCTTATTTTTGATTCTTTGGTAATTATTTAATGTTTATGCTTAAAATGTTAGTCAAAGAAATTAGAGAAAAGCAATTTAGTCAATCCATGTCTCTTTCAAAGTCACCTACATTTAGTATAAAAGTATCACTCTTTCTAAAAAGCTTTAAATGTTCCTTTGACTGGTCAACTCATCATATTCTTTTATGAAAATATATCAACTTTTGAGTCAGCAGTGATGAATTTTCTGTCAAACCAATAAATGTTTCTGGTTGGAATTGTTATCTGCTAGCTTAATAAATGTACTAATGTGGAATTTAATGTTTCATCCTAGTTTGTCTTACAATAGAGGAAAAAAATCTCTATGTTGTTTGGACTTTTCAAATATAATTTTATATACTCGTATTGAATTTTTAAAAAATATATTACTTTTAAAGAATTTGACACACTCGCAACGATATTTTTAAAGAGTTTTAGCAACATAAAAAAGTTAGATTCAAGATGAGAAAGAACATTATTACACTCTGATCCATATTATTATCTTTTAAAATTGAATAATAATTCCTTAAAAAAGATATTAAATAGTTAACTATGAGAGTACTTGTCTAAATTACGTTTAGGGTGAACTTGAAAAATTATAGATGCTTATAAAAGGTTAAAATTTTGAAACAAGTTAAATTTATCAAAATGATTAATATTTGGAAACATTGGACAAAAGCAAGTTGAGTTGAAGCTTAGTTCGAACTTAAAAACAATTATGCGGGATTCTTCTCGCGTATTAGGGGAATTTTAGTAGCTCAGTTTATTAGCTACGTGATTTTTTTTTTGTATGTACAATTCCTTACCATATAATTCCCTCCTCGTTTCCCCTTATATATGAAAAAAGAAACTAAATAATTGTGTTTGTTGTATATTTAATCGATTAATAAATTTGAGAAATCATGTTGAGCGACAAGTTCATCAACTTTAAACAATGTATGGGTATACTATCATATATTCTTAGGTTTTCTTTAACTGCCCAAAAATTAGGTTAAATTGTGAGAATAAGAACCTGGACATGTTGATTGGCGGATATAATTATAGAAGGAAAGTAGGTATTTTGTAAAATTAATCGAGACATGCACGAACTAACCGTACATCATAATTATATATATAAAAATATTATAGACAGATTGAATTATAGGTAGATGAATGGAATCTTCATTTTCTTATTGGAATGTTGGGTGCAACGGGAAAAAGGAATATACCCTGTGATTATTGAACAAAAGTACAAGGTTGTTCTAGGAAAAAGGTTTTGTACAAGTTTTCATTTACTATCACTTTGTCTTGATAATATTTGGGAAGTTTTGGGAATCCAACGAAGTGGGGCGAAATTCGGAGTTCAAATTTTAACCGAAACTAAAAGAATAATTTTCAAAAATCACTATTATTTAATAATTATTAATTTTTTTATAGCTATCATAAACATAATTACTTCATATAGTTGCTATTCAGTTATTACGGTAGTGTATTCGATGTACTTGCATTGTTGTTTTCATGAACACAACAACAAAAAGCGCCAAAAAATCAGGTAATCCAGTTGTACGCGCATGTATTCACATGTATTCGCGCCATGTATTCATGAATACAACAGTAAAAAACGCCTAAAATCAGGGCAGTCCAGTTGTACGTGCATTTTAAAATTAAGAAAACTAAGTTAAGAATATTTAAATCTTCATCATATTGTATTATTAGGTTTTAATTTAATTTAAGACCTAATTACATAGTTTGCTTATATTATTAAAAGAAAATCATAAAAAATTATTATTTTTGACATTGTTAGTTTTAATGTTAAAATTAGTAATTTTATTTTTTATAACTTAGGATTGACTAATTAGTTAAATAATAAGGGTAAGGAAAGAAAAACAACAGAAAAACCCAAGAGTGAGGTAGAATAGAAATTTACCTTGGTTTGAAAATTTTTGTATTTGAAAATGCCTCGAAACTCTGCCAAAATTTTTGAAAAAAAAGGAGGAGAAAATGTATAGAAGTAAGCCAATATCATGTTTTCTCTGATTATGTCAAAACCAACCGAACTACGCGAGTCTGATTCTCACAGGATATGAGATACGTAGGCAAACCTCATCGGTGCCGACACCAATTGTTCCAACCAAATAATGTAATGAAGTAGGTATATTGGTCAAACGAGTAAAACCGACCCAGCTTCAGTTAACTCTTGCGCTGTTTTTGCCGGAATAGCCTTAGAACACTTTATATTGTCGAAGCGCTATTTTCACTAAGAACAGACGTTTCTGTCAATAAAGCATCACTTTTCTCAGAAAAGTGTCTTACTTCGGCCTCAAAACTTTATTCAAGTGTGGGAAGGGACCATTATTGTAAAAGTGATCGTTTCGTCAATGTTGCACAAATAGCCACCTTTAGGTGATTTTTCTTTAAAAATTAAAAAATTGGTTCTTGCAAGAAAAGTCTGATGGTCTGTCTTTCAAACTAGAGTAACCTTAACCCTAACCACTCACATGTACAGAATGAATACCATTTAGAATCCACCATTAAATGTCGTAGAACAAGCTCCACTATAGCTTCAAATGTGGTGGTATGATTTGGAAAAAGAGGGTCAAGACTGGGTAGTCGAACATCTAGGTGCTCTCATGGATATCATGAAAGTTAAGCCTCATAATGATTTAATCAAGGCTTTAGTAACCTTTTGGGATCCCGTCCGTAATGTCTTCCGCTTCTCAGAATTCAAGCTCACTCCCACTTGGATAAAATAGCAGGGTATACAGGTTTTGGCCGAGGTTTCAGAAATCAACAGCTTATATTCCCGAGACCTCTTTAGGTGCGCCGTTTCTTTGATATCATGAATATCAATAAGCAAATAAGAAAGAACCGTGAGAGCGAAGGTTGCTGCTCATTCTACTTCCTATACTCCAGGTATGGGCATCCAGAGGGGTTTGAAACGCATGAAAAAGGGTTGAACAACAAACAAAGCAAAGATACTTGAAAAATTCATCATCGTTTTGCCTTCATAATGGCCTTTCTGGGTGATGGTCTTCCCAAATGAAAAGGGGACTGTTGATATTCGTATGGCTAGAATTGCACAAGTCCTAACTGCAAAGGAATATCACACACTCGCTCCACTAATATTTTCGGATATCTATCGGGCATTGATACGGTGTAAGTCGGGGGTGACATTCTTCGAAGGTTGCAACATTCTTTTACAAATGTTTCTAATTGAACACCTTCGCCATCATCCAAAATTTATGAACTACGGTCCAAACAAGAGCATTCATTGAAAGCTATGAAGAAAGAGTGAAACATTACAACTCCCCGAAAGGGGTTGAATCTTGGATCGTCCACTTGAGAACTTTAAAGGCAAACCAGATTGAGTGGAATCTAGGATGGCTCCCGGTGAGGGAAGTTATATACATGTCAGCCACAAAGAACTATTTGATATTGATGGGCTTAAGAAGTGTCCAACCATATGCACCACAGAGGGTTTTGAGGCAATTGGGAAGATATCAAGTAGTGCCTGAGGATGAAGACCTGGTTGTCCTAGTTATTGAGCTACACCCCGAGGCCCCACTTCCCGAGGCTTTAATCCAACAAATCTGGAACGGTTGCCGACACTTGAAAGAGGATACTCAAGTACCTAATCTTGCAAAAGGTGAAGTAGATCTGGGCTATGTCACATGGCTCGAAAAAAGCAATTGCATTAATGAGGAGCCACAACCCGAGCCAGAAAGGCCCTCCAAGAGGCCTCATGCTCAAGCTTTTGATGACAAAATCCAAGAACGGTTGGCCTAAGGAGAAAAAGAAAAGAAATATCAAGTCACTATCCATGATTTGGAGGAAACGTTAAGGAAACTTACATTTGACAATGATTTGCAGGCGCATGTAGCTGAAGGTGAAAAGAGAAAATTAACCCGAGAGAATGAGGAGCTCCGAGCCCAACTCCGGAATATGAGGATAGCCACTGAAACACCTGTAAGAAGCGAGAGTGATGAAAAGATCATCAACATCTTAATAATGAAGGTCCACGACTATGTAGCTGACTTGATAAAGGCCGAAAAAGATTTGCTAGATGCTCAAACAAAACTATCTAAGGGAGCAGAAGAACATGCCCACCATTTGAGACAAAAATATGGCAAAGAAATAGCCATTCTAAAAGAAAAGTTGTTTGCCCTCGGGAATGAAATGGTCCAGCAAACCAAAGATTTTAAGACAGAAAAAGAACATTGTTATGCACTAATTTGCCAACTAGAAGAAAGCGTGCAGCAGCTACAGGACCAAAACAATACCAACACACAAGTGTTGGAATCCTGGGAATAGCAAATTGGGCGTATGCTTCAAGATAAAGGAGTCATCAGAACTAGGATTAAGGAAATAGCTGACTATGTCGTGATGAAATGTCACGAGTGTGAAGACATGACTAGGTCCATGTTTTTCGCTTCTATGATGACCTTCGTCCACCAAGTAATAGATGACTTAGACCGGCTTCAAGAAGACATTGCAAGAAGGCCCGTGCAAAGACCAACTAATGCCCCACAGGCTCCAAGAAGACCAGTAGAAGCTCTCATGTACTTTTGACTTTCCAGTTTTCGAGTTTGTACTTTACTGCTTTTTAGAGTTTTATTCAAAAATGTTGTGTCGTTTATTTTGAGTCTATATTGTTTTTCCTTTATAGTCATCAGTACTTTAATTCCCTGTAATGAGAATCAAAAAGAGATATCTTTTAATGAAAATGTGCTTTGTTACTTCATACTTATCCCCTGAACTACGTAATGATCTGATTCATGCGGCGTCATGATACGTCGGCAATCCACGTAGGATTCGATCATAACCCTAAATAAAGTGTTTAAGAAAATAAATAAGGAGACAATAAAGCCGAGATGAAACACACAGCCGTCACAAAACATTTAGAAAAAATGTTTAACTGTTTAGATACATTGCATCCCTCAATATGCTATTCCTTGTGTGTTAAATGTCTCAAACTAACCGGTTTGTTGTGTTTTTTAGGTGGTTGATTTTGTGGTAGTAATTTGGCTTCACATCCTTATTTCACGATATCTAAAGAAAGTACCGCCATGACCTTATAAAGTCATCTACCTATCGTTAGGACCGAAGATACCCCTGCATCGGTTATCCCATAGCCAGAGTCAGCAACTGCTGAGGAGAATAGAAGGCTGCGATGCCGCATGCTAGAAATGTGGTATGCATGGTCCAATAGCAGGGAGGCACCCAGTACTATCCCTAGATTCCCTGAATTAATCCCAAGGACGGGAGGAACTACCAATGTACCTATTCCAGTAACCAACCTATTACTTCAATTTGGGTATCCCACCATGTCAACAAGCTTCACTGGTATGCCTTCTGAGGTTCGCCCCCATGCACCATCTTCAGGAATATCATCTACCTTTTTCACGGCCCCACCAGCCACTAGTATGGCACAACCAACATTGCCTCGACAAAGCTTCGAACAATCAACCTTCACTTTCCAAGCTCCCCAATTCCAATTGGACACCGCTCGGGTCACCCCAAATTCCTATCCTCAGCACCCACAATTTGTATCTCCCATAGAACATGAGAGAGTCGTGAGGAATCCTGAACAAGAGGAGATAGCACGAAAATTGAGAAGCATCTAGCAATGCCTCAAGAGTATACAAGGCTTAAGTGGGCAAAAAAGCGTGTCATATGTTGATATGTGCATGTTCCCTCACGTGAATTTACATGTGGGATTTAAGATGCCAAAGTTCGAAAGATATGACGGACATGGAGACCCGATTGCGCACTTAAAGCGATACTGTATCCAGCTGAGGGGTGCTGGTGGAAAAGAGGAGCTGTTAATGGCCTACTTCGCAGAGAGCCTCACTGGAATTGCTTCTGAATGGTATATAGACCAAGATATCTCCCATTGACACATATGGGATGACCTGGACCGTGATTTTGTGAGGCAATTCCAATACAATGTGGACATAGATCTGGACAGAAATTCTTTGTCCAACCTAAAAAAGAAATCCTTGGAAAGCTTCTCGGAATACGCTATCAAATGGCGTGAACAAGCGGCCAGGGTAAAACCCCTGATGGATGAGGCCAAGATGGTCAGTGTCTTCTTATAGGCCCAAGAGGTTGATTATTTCCAAAACATGAAATCTGCAATGGGCAAACCGTTCGCGGAGGCCATCAAAATTGGAGAAACGGTAGAAAACAGGCCGCATCTTAAGTCAATCAGCTTTAAGATCCACTTCCCAAGCCATTCAGAGCGGCTCGGGAGGTTTAGCAAGCCGGAAGAAAAAATAAGAGGGAGCCATGATGGCTTCAAGCTTAAGAAACTCTCGGCGACCCTAGGATTATTCCGGTCCACCTTCCAAGGCCCCGCATCATTATTACCCCCACTAGGATGCAACCTATGATATGGCCTCTCATCCTTATGCAGTAATGAATGCCAGGCCATACACCCGGCCACAACAACATTACAATTAGAACAGAGCACCACCTCCAAGAAACAACCCTCCTCACCAAGCCCCGTATAATCCCCGTCCACCACAGAATAATGACCAATATAACACCCGTCCTCGTGAACCACCCAGAAAAACTAACTTCACACCCATTGGTGAGTCGTATTCTAGCTTATTCCCAAAATTAGTCCAAATGGGCATGTTGCAGCATGTACCTCCGAACAGACAGAACCCAGAATCTCCATCCTATAGGCCAGGTACCAGGTGCGCTTATCACTCTAGGGCGGAAGGGCATGACACCGAAGATTGTTGGACCCTTAAAAGAGTAGTCGAGAACCTGATCAAACAGAAATGGGTAGTGTTAAGGTACGAGGAAGTCCCCAATGTAACCAACAACCCGTTACAGGCCCACAACAACGGGCCAATCATCGGGATGGTCTGTGAAGACAAAGAATTCGACCCCTCATTGAAAGTTATTATTTCCATCGCTGATTTAGAGAAGAAACCTAAGGCGGGGGTGAAACAATTCAGGGATGAGAAAAAGATGAACTTCACTCCCAAAAATGAATAAAAGGCCGGGGAAGCAAAGACAGGGGAAACACCTGCCAAAGAGGCCATTCTCCACGTCCCCAGATCCCCCAGAAAGGGACAACTCATGTTAAGCCCTCCCAAGAGATTGGAGCAGAATAAAACCACGCCAAATATGCCAAAAATGTATGTACCAAAAGGGATTTACGTGGCACGGAGGCCGGTCATTCCACCTAGGCTGGATGAGCCTTTGATCATTAGTCGCGTGCCACAAAATCCCATAAGAGGCACTATTGTCATCCCTTGGAACTACAATCAAACCGTGGTCACATATAAAGGGAAGGAAGTTAGAGGGGAAGTAAATGAAACAAACCAATCTGGGAAGTATCACAATCCAGAAGAATTGAACAAAACCAAGCACAAGCGCTTTCCCCTCAAAAATCCAGTTACTGCTAAAGAAGCAGAGGAATTTTTTCGGAAGATGAAAACCTTGGAGTATGATGTAATTGATCAACTTAGAAAGGATCCCTCCCAGGTTTAACTTTTGTCCCTACTGATAAGCTCAAATGAACACCAGAAGGTGCTTCTTAAGACGCTGAATGAGGCGTATGTTCCAATTGAGACCACGGTTGAACAGTTGGAAAGAATGGCAGAGCGATTTTTCGAGGTCAACTGAATCTCCTTCAGCCGAAATGAATTGATTCCAGAAGGAGCCGCTCACAACAAATCCCTTCATTTTACTGTCAAGTGTGAAGGATATTATGTGAAAAGGGTCATGTTGGACGGTGGGTCTGGAGTTGACATTTGCCCGCTATCAACACTAAAAGGATGGAAATTGGGACAGAAAGGATCAGACCAAAAAATGTTTGTGCGCTTGATTTCGACAGGGTCAAACGGGATACAATAGGGGAAATGTACTTGATCCTAACCATTGGAACCATAGATTTTGAAGTAACATTCCAAAATATGGACATGGACACTTCCTATAACTTTCTCCTAGGAAGAACATGGATCCATGCTGCGGGAGCCGTACCCTCTACTCTCCATCAAATGGTCAAGTTCGAACATGAAAACCAAGAAATAGTTGTCCACGGAGAGGATGAACAGTCAATTAACAGGGACCCGTTAGTCCCATGTATCGGAGCAAGAGAGGTAAGTGAGCACATCGTCTACCAAGCCTTTGAAATTGTGGTGGCCGACTAGTGCGAAGAAGGAACCCCATGTCCTCAACCCTGATTATCAAACACATCAATCATGGTTTCGAGTGAAATGATCAAACATGGTTACAAACCCGGGAAAGGGCTCGGGGTATCCTTACAAGGCGTCACAGAACTCGTCACCTTGATTGACAATAAGAAGTTCTTTGGCATAAGTTTCCAAGCTACCCATGCCGATGAAAAATGGTCCGATGAACGTAAGAAAAATGGGTGGGTCTTGCCTCAGCCAATCCCGCACCTCGCCAGGTCGTTTGTTAAGCCAATATATAGAGAAGAGGAAGAAGAGGCCTTCATGGCCAAAGAAATTGAGGACATTTGTGAAACAATGAGGTAAATGCTCTACGAAGTCCATATGGTCTAATCGGGCGAAGGCTCGAGCACTGTTGAGGTACAATACATGGCGCCTAGTGCTAAACTGCAAAACTGGAATGCTACTCCATTCCCAGTCAGGCGAGAATCCCGGTAGTTCAGTCTTGCATCTTTTCTGCATTTCGAGTTATTTTAGGGTGTAAATTGAATGTTTTTAGTTTTGTTGTCTTTTAAATTCCGATATAAAACCTCCTATATTGAAATTCAATGACATGAAATCAATATTTCATCGTCTATGAATCTTTTCCTATTATTCTTTCTGATTTTTTCTATTTTTCTTATCTTTCTCTTTTCAGTTCTAATAATGCAGATTTAAATAACATGACATGCTTACGGACTTCATACCCAGATCCTAAAACGATGTATAATTGTGAAATAATGAATCAAGAACTAGAATATGATGAAGATGGGGCTTTTAGGGAAATAAATCGAGAATTGGAACAATTTGAGAATAAGCCTAAGCAAAACTTAAATGAAACCGAGCCAGTTAATTTGGGCAATTCGGAAGAGGTCAGAGAGACCATGATAAGCATTCACACCGAGGAAAAAACTAGAGATGCATTGATCCAACTTTTGTTTGAATTTAAAGACGTGTTTGCCTGGTCTTACGATGATATGCCAGGACTGAGTGTCGATCTAGTCGTACACAAATTGCCAACTTATCCCAGTTATCCACCTGTCCAACAAAAGCAAATAAAATTTAAAACGGACATCAGCGATAAGATCAAAAAAGAGGTTTCCAAACAATTAAAAGCTGGTGTAATATGAGTAGTCCGATACACCACATGGTTGGCCAATTTAGTCCTAGTACCAAAAAGGACGGGAAGATCCGAGTATGTGTGTACTATAGGGATTTGAACAAAGTAAGCCTTAAGGACAACTTCCCGTTATCAAATATCCACATCCTTGTCGGCAACTGTGCCAAACACGAGATACAATCTTTTGTGGATTGTTATGTTGGGTATCACCAAGTCCTGATGGATGAAGACGATGCCGAAAAGACACTTTTCACCACACCATGGGGCACTTACTGTTACAGGGTCATGTCATTCGGTCTAAAAAATGCCGGGGCAACTTACATGAGAGCTATGACCGCCATTTTCCATGACATGATACACTAGGAAATTGAGGTATACGTAGATGACGTGATCATTAAATCCAAAACACAAGAAGGCCATGTACAAGACCTGAGAAAATTCTTTGAGCGACTGCACATGTATGACTTGAAGTTAAACCCAGCTAAATGTGCATTCGGAGTTCCATATGGAAAACTCTTGGGATTTACAGTTAGTCGGAGGGGTATTTAGTTAGATCCCATACAGATAAAATCTATCTGAGATCTACCATTCCAAAAACCAAGAAAGAGGTCATGAGTTTGCTAGGAAGGTTGAATTACATCAGTAGATTCATCGCACAACTTACTACCACATGTGAGCCCATATTTAAGCTGCTGAAAAAAAGACGCGGCGATTAAATGGACGGATGAGTGTCAAGAAGCTTTTGATAAAATCAAAGAATATTTGTCAAAGCCGCCGGTGTTGGTTCCACCTGAGCCTGAAAGACCTTTGTTCTTGTGCTTGACGGTCTTGGAGAATTCTTTTGGTTGTGTTCTCGGGCAACATGATGCGACCGGGAAGAAAGAGCAAGCTAAATACTATTTGAGCAAGAAATTTACTGGTTATGAAGCCAAGTACACTTTGCTGGAAAGAACTTGTTGTGCCTTAACTTGGGTCGCTCAAAAGCTTAGACATTATTTGTTGCCCTATACTACATATCTCATAACCAGAATAGACCCTCTAAAGTACATATTCCAAAAACCGATGCCCATCGGAAGGCTAGCCAAATGGCAAATCCTGCTCACTGAATTCGACATTGTTTATGTCACCCGCACAGCAACGAAAGCCCAAGCTTTGGCCGATCATCTGGCTGAGAACCCAGTTGATGACGAATACCATCCCCTAAGCACTTATTTCCTAGACGAGGAAGTAAATTCAGTTGAGGTAATCCCAGAACACACTAAGACTTGGAAAATGTTCGTTGATGGAGCTGTAAATGCGAAGGGTGTTGGGATTGGGGGAATTTTGATTTCGCCCACGGGTTAGCACTATCCGGCTACACCCCGTCTTCGGTTCTTATGTACAAATAACACTGGTGAATACGAAGCTTGCATCATGGGCTTGAACATGGCAATTGACATGGATGTAGAAGAATTATTAATCACGGGAGACCCTGATTTGATCATTCGGCAAGCACAAGGTGAATGGGAAACTCGAGATATCAAGCTTATCCCATATAGACAACATGTGGAAGATCTTAGAAAATGTTTCAAATCCGCTGAATTCAGGTATATTCTTCGATTCCACAATGAGCTAGCCGACACACTAGCTACCTTAGTTGCAATGCTGCCATATCCGGGCAATGCCCACATTGACCCGTTGGACATTCAAAACCAAGAAAGACATGGTTATTCCAATACTATTGAAGTAGAACCAGACGTACAACCATGGTATTATGATATTAAAAGGTTCTCGAAAACAAAGGAATACCCTGAGCAAGCCAATGGAGACCAAAAGAGAACCATTAGAAAGATTGCCAACAGTTTCTTCTTAATCGGAGATGTGTTGTATAAGAGAACTACAGATCTGAATCTGTTAAGATGTGTAGATGCCAAAGAAGCTGAAAAGATCATGAACGGAGTGCATTCGGGAGTATGCGGCCCCCACACGAACGGATATGTCCTGGCAAAGAAAATCATGCGGGCAGGTTATTACTGGATGACCATGGAAAAGGACTGCTTCAGTTTTGTCCGGAAGTGCCATCAGTGTCAGATACACGGTGACTTGATTCATGCACCGCCTTTAGAGTTGCATCCTATGTCATCACGTTGGACGTTTGTTGCTTGGGGTATAGATGTCATCGGGACGAAACCCTCAAGCATGCATAGATTTATCCTGGTTGCCATTGATTACTTCACAAAATGGGTCGAAGCGGTCACTTTCAAGGCCGTTACCAAGAAAGCGGCGGTGGACTTCGTACATTCCAACACTATCTGTCGTTTTGGTATTCCAAAAACTATCATTACCGACAATGCTACAAATTTGAACAGTCATTTGATGAGGGAGGTATGCGAACAGTTTAAAATTACGTATCACAACTCTACCCCTTACTGAACCAAGGCAATGGCGTCGTTGAAGCGGCAAATAAAAACATCAAGAAGATCCTCAGGAAAATGATCCAAAGTTCTAGGAAATGGCATGAGAAGCTGCCTTTCACATTATTGGATACCGCACGACTGTGCGCACGTCAGCTGGGGCTATGCCTTACTTATTGGTTTATGGCACTGAAGCCGTAACACCTACAGAAGTCGAAATTCCCTCTCTTCGAATCATTGTTGAAACTGAAATCGAGGATGACGAATGGGTCAAAACCTGGCTGGAACGGTTAATTATGATTGATGAAAAGCGGATGGCCGCAGTTTGGCACAGGTAGTTGTACCAACAAAGAATGGCCCGCACTTACAACAAGAAAGTGCGGCCTAGAAACTTCGAAGTGGGGCAACTCGTTTTAAGACGTATTCTCCCGCATCATGAGGAAGAAAAAGGAAAGTTCGCTCCAAATTGGAAAGGTCCATACATTATAAGATAACTTCTTCCAAAAAGGGCATTGCACTTAGGAGATATTGAAGGAAATAATCCCGAAATAGCTATCAACGCAGATGCAGTCAAAAGGTATTATGTTTAGCCCCTTTTGCTGTCTTGATACTCTCCGGTTGGGATGACGAAGGCTTTCATTCTCGCTACCCATACACTATCAAATTTTGTAAAACTTTTGAGCCGGTTACTCTTCTTTGACCACCTTCTTTGGAATATGCAAGTTCAATGTATTTAAAAAAAATCAATTAAAATAAAAAATAAAATGTTTCCTTGAACTACATTCGACTTGATTCTGAAAGGATACGTAGGCAACCTCACTCTGGGGTTCAGTCACACCAAAAAAAAAATCCAAATTCCCCCGAATATGAAATTGGGGTAGAATTTATAATGATTTGGCGACGCTTTCGCCTGAAAGGTTCCAAGATTGTAATTCGATCCAAATCCTTTAACCCAAATCCTTTTCAAGTCCTTCCGATCAATCAACGAGAATGTTTTAAATGGGAGGATGCAGTTACTTAGGTTTTATACGACCAAATGAGAGAAATAAAATGAAAGAGCCTTGTCGGTGAAAACCCACACGGGCACCATAGGGCGATGATAAGCAGAGAAATTGAAAATGAGAGTGTCTCGTTAGTGAAAACTCGCAAAGAGAACTACAAGGGGATGGTGATAAGAGAAATGAGAGAGGTTAGTTGGTGAAAACCCGCAAAGGGTACCACTGATCGAAAAAGAGGATAATTGGTCACTGACATGGACACAGTCCTAGGCAAGGTCTCTAAAATTTTAAGGTATGAGCTATGATGGAGTTTCGGAGAGTTGGACGATTCGCACAAATCGGGCATCCAGTCCAAGAGGAATGTCATGTTCATTGAAGTCCGCATACACTCCAGATAAGTCCTTTATTTTCCCCGAAAGGGATACCTCTTGTCTAAATTGATTTATCCATTCCGTTGTTCGTTTTTCTTTTAATACTTTTTGGTATAATTCTATTCTAAATTGAGACAAAGAAAGGATGGCATGATTGATGTACAAGGTTCTCATTTCACACAAGCTAGTACGCAAAAAGCACCCAGTCTCGGCAGGTGCATCGAGTCGATCTCGATTGGCCATGATGGTTGATGCTTTGAAATAAAAAATTCCCGAAAGGAAAGAGATCAAAGTCAAAATGCTGCAAAGGAAAAAGAAAGTTAAAGAAGGTTAAGTCTTGCGTGATTAACCATTCTGGTGAAGTTTTGGAAAAGTCAAGATTCCAGGGTTAGAAATGAAACCAATTCCCAAAGACCAAGCAAGCAGTTGGGATCTTCGTCAAAAGGACATGTCGAGTTCAAGGGACCAAAATAATCAAGGCCACAAAACCAACCATCATTTCAAACTGACAAATTGTTCTTTGTTTGAAGAAAACAGGAAACATGTGCAACCCGAAAGCAACCTTGAAAAAGCAGGGGCAACCAAAAAGAAATTGCGCAAGGGATAGAAGCAGCTTTGCAAAAACAACTTCAAAAGGGAAGTCTCCTCCAAATTCTTTACCGCATTCACTTATTCTCTAAAAGTAAAAGAAGATAAGAAGAAATGATATTGAAAATGATTCAAAACCACGAGAGTATATGGTCTCTAATCCTAGCTACATCCTTTCCAACATAGGGTCCCAGTCCCTAGTTGATGCCAGCATAACCTGATGACTTTCCAACATAGGGTCCCACTCCTTAGTTGATGCCAGCATAACCTGATGACTTTCCAACATAGGGTCCCACTCCCTAGTTGATCCCAGATGGGAGTCTTGTCACGAGGGTTTTTTACGGCTAGATATCTTTTTTTCTTTTCAAAATAGTGTTGATATAATTTCTTTTTCTTTTTGCTTTACTGTCTGCATTTATTTTTAGTATTATATGTTTTACTTTTATTAGCTTTGCGTTTATTTTTTTTAGCATTACTATTTTGTTTGTTTATTTTGTTTAAATTAGTTGCTGTCATTTTATTGATAATTGTTTGCTATTTTATTTAGTTGTTATTTAAGAACTGGGCCTAACTGAAGTGGTCCGTTCTACTTGGCTCATAAATTGGGTAGACAGGCCCACAAATTTGTTGAAAGCTTAAGTTCCCAACGTCCTTAGGCCAAGAATCACATGACTCAGGCCCAGAATCAGTCTGGTTCTGAGGCAATTCCAAGACTCCCAAGGGTCAATTTTGAAATCCTAATTTTGAAAGTTTTCAGAAAACACTAGAAACTTCTAGAATAGGGACAAATGTCCCAATGCCGAGTAGGAAGGATAAGGATAAGATCCCAAAATATTCAAAAATTGGACATTTATCCATTTTCTGAGATAAGAGGGTACTAGAAATTAGATAGCTATCCATTTCTGTTGAGGAAAAGATGCATTTCCCTGATTTTAGGGATGCTAACAAATTCCGTTTTTGTACCCTATCCCTTATCCTTTTCACTCCCTCACTCTATATAAACACTCATTTCCTTCATTAGAGACAGACATACACGAAATTTTTTTTCGAAAAATTACAAAACCTTCACTGCTTTTAAGTTCTTTGCCTTTCAATCTTCAAAACTTCTTGAAAACTAGTATTGATGTTTCAGAAAACAAAAACCAAAATTAGATTGCTTTCTTACTGGTTTTGTCAAGTTGGGATAGGGAATTCTAGGGTATTTTATTTGGTTTCCTGCTTGTTGTTACTCAAGTTTCAGAGGCATATTTTCTTTATCCGTTTGTTTTTCTTGCTGCTATCAATGTATTTTCTTAACAACGTGAAATTTTATTTTAATGTATCATGACTACGATTTGCTAGTTGTCAAAAATGTGTATTTTTGTTTGCACATTGCATGAATCATGTTGTTTGAAGTTGTTTGGTTGATAGTTGTGGGTAAATTCATGTTAAGTTTCAGTCATTTACACTGTTTAAGCCATTCAAGTTATAGTAGCTTTATGTTAAAGTATTATGAAAAATTACAAAATCTATTTAAAGCTTCATGTGTTCATAAGACCTGCACGTTCATATGTAATAGTAAAAACGGGAAAAGCATTTTTAAGAAATTTGTTTGAGTAGTAATAGGCAGATTTGTTATCACTGTCCATGTTAGTAATATGTAATAATTTAGCTTTGTTTTATATTATATTCTCTTATGAAATGCGCTAGTTTAATTAGTAGCTTTACTATGTCGTTAAAATAATTAAATATAGTAATTCTGATGCTATTAGTTAAAAATCATGAAAAACTGGATTTTACAAGCAAACTTGACAGCAATCAAGGTATATTTTCAGGTCCAAATCAATTGGATCTATGAGATTGTACTTTGGATATTGTCTAATAAATCAAATTGATCATTCGATTAAAAGCTTTTTACTCTTTAAAATTTTCAAATGCACCATGATTTTCAAACTTATTAATCAAACAAAGGGTTAATATAAAAATAGAAGACTTAGGCAATCAGTAGGAAAGTTATCCAAAGTTATCCAGAATTTTAATTTATTTTATTTGTGTCCCAAACCTCTTTTAATTTTTCGTTTTAAAAGATAAATAAAAATATAGGGAAAATCTTAAATTGATGTTACAAATTTTAGTGTGAAACTCATTCAAACAGATGTGTATTGGGCCAGAGTCACTTGGACTCATTATCAGGCCCACATTATTTTTAATTAATTTCATTTATTTGTCTACAAAATAAACATTGGGCCAGAGTCATTTGGACTCATTATTAGGCCCACATGCTCCTGATTTAAACTCGTTTAGTTGACTGAATGCTTGATAACATGTGTATTGCACCAGAGTCATTTGGACTCCATGATCACTAGGCCCAAGTCATTTTTGTTTAAATTTACTTAGTTGCTTTAAAAATATGCATTGGGCCAGAATCAATTGGACTCAATCAGGTCCAAATTCTTTTCAAATTGAATTAAGTAGCTGGTCCAAATAATGGACAATATACGTCTTGGGCCAGAGTCCATTTGGACTTAGCCTTTATTAGGCCCAAAGCCCCTTTTAAATATAGATCTATTGGGCAGCTGATACATACGCTGCCCCATTTAAATACAAACAAACATATCACATAAATTTGAACCTTTACATTTAGCCACATGACATAGGGTATTTACTTAGAGACATAAGCATAACTTTAGGTACTCATAATCGAATTAATTATTATAACTATGTACACGCACGCATGACATAGTTGTGATGCCAAAAACAAATCAAAGCACACGTTCGCGTGACTATGTTCAAACATTCTTAATAAATAAAACACCTTAATCAAACACTCATAGAAATGCTTTAGGCGCGGGTTTTAAAATTACCATCGTGATTACGTACATGTTCGTGTGACGTGATCCCGATTTTCAAATAAATTCAAGATACGCGTTCGCGCGACTTTGATTAAATTTTTCTTAAAAATAAATTAAGTGTCATGAATTTTGTACATGTACGCGTGACATGATTTTTGACACGCCAAACTAAACGAGTATATGTACACGTAACTCGTATTAAGATAGTTATTTAATTGACGAATAATCGAGTAATTAAAAGCGGTAAGAGATCAAAATACACATAGGTCATAAAATGAGTAATTAGATAAAAGAAGCCAAGTATAAATCATTAAGCGACTGTGCTAAAATTACGGAATTCGGGAGTGTCTAACACCTTCTCCCGAGTTAACAGAATTTCTTACCCAGTCTTCTGGTTGCGCAAACTTTTAACAGAGTCAAATTTTCTCGATTTGAGATTTAAAAATGAATGGTGACTCGGGACATCGTAAATAAATAATTCCGATTGACGACTCTTAAATAAATAAAATAATCCCAAATTCAAATAATGTCACTTAAATTGGAAAAATTCTCATATCCCCCTTCGAGAAAAAGGAGGTGCGACATTAATCACCTTAAAAATACGTATGTCCAGCTGTTTAAGAGAGAAAAAACATAAATAGCATATTTCATGCCTCAATGATAGTATATACCATAATTGCTTATAATAATTTTAATTTATAATAAATAGGATATACACCTTCGCTATAAGAGGTAAAATTTTTATTAAAAAAAGTGCTAAATCTATCTGCTTGAGACATGGAAAACCAATTTATGTACACGTGGCTAAATCTAGTCGTTGGTGAGTAAAATTGACCATACCGCTCTAGTTTAAAAAATGGATCAAACTCACTTTGAATCCTTTGATTCTAAATCTTGTATATTTATATTCATTTCTACTCCGAGATTAAGGTCGTACGCAAAATTCTTTTCGTCTATTTAAGTTTGGGTCAATAGAGTCACCCGATACCTATACAAGTGAAAAATAATAAGTACCTAATGAAATAGTCGATGGACACAATTAATTGATACAATCTACTCGAGTATTGTATTTCATACCTGAACCTGAAGGAATAAACAACCTTTCTTCTTTTTACAAGTGAAAAGAACAAGCAAAAGTGAGAAATGGAGGAGAAACTGAAAAAGTATGCTTAAAAAAGCCATTTCTTTTGTAAACTTGATTATTTTTCTAAAGTCATGCTCGACAGAAATGCTCTATATTTGGGGGTAAGTGCATAGGTAATCATTTTCGAGAATACAATTAAAGATTATCTAGTACTTATTTTTGTCCTAAAAATTTAAACCAAAAAATTTAACTTCAGGATATTTTTGTCATGAAAAATTAAACTAAGAAAACTGAAATTCAGAACGCACCGACTAATTCTTTAATAGCAGCCTTTTAGGATGACTACCTAGTGTCATCTACCTATATTTGTGTTGATGAAAGGCAAGTTGGGCTAAATCAGTCCACATATATTCTTAACATGGTATGATATTCAGAAGCGGATCGACGATTTGAACTTTGTGTTGAGATCACAATTTTACCATATCTCATCTAATTTAATGGGTTTAAAATTTATTATTTGTATATATTTAATAATTTTTGAGCAAAAATATTGAGCATGAGCGAAAGCTATGGGTTCAGATGAACCCATAGTTTTTATACTAGATATCCCCCGATAATATTAATTATTTTTTATCAAAACCAACACAATTTTCCCCAAGACCTCATACCATTAAGTGTCGTCAAAGCTAAGGATAAAGATCGGGCAAAAATATTAAGTCGGGCCCCACATCACACTCCACCATGTCCATACTGACTTCAATATCGATTGTTAGGCTAAACCAACCACATATAGTCTTAATATTGTATGATATTGGTCGTTCCCGGCTACGCCCTCACAATTTTCCCCAAAAGATCTCTCCATATTAAGAATATCTAATACCTTTAGGCAGACTATTTTTTGTTCTACTTTATATGTGGGCTATTGTTTACACACTCAAAGATAACTAGTCTTCACTAAAATATTAGCTGATTGGAACATAAAAGCTCATTTAGAATTTAATTTTAATGGATTTAAGATTCTACGTCCTTTAAAAAAAATAGAGGAATTAATTAAATAGTCGTTTACTTAATCTCTTAAATTAAAATATCCAATATATATATAATATATGTACAATATAATATATAACTGTATATAAATAATGTTAATCTATATATACCTGTTAAATAAAATAAATATTAAATCTGACCGATTA
Source organism: Nicotiana paniculata (assembly GCA_005239505.1). Classification (NCBI taxonomy): domain Eukaryota; kingdom Viridiplantae; phylum Streptophyta; class Magnoliopsida; order Solanales; family Solanaceae; genus Nicotiana; species Nicotiana paniculata. The sequence goes on along the minus strand of MDKI01196558.1, from coordinate 47,177 downwards.
CTTATATAACGGTCCCTTAAAAATATGGGTTCATGATGTAATAAAGTGAGTTCCTTTGAACTTATCCCTCATACTAGCTATAAGTCTGCCACTTTGTGGACATTACTGTTATAGGAAAAACAAAAAAACTTTCTTTTGTTAACATCTGCGGACCAAATGGATCATGTGTTTTGACTGATTATTTCATATTTTTACATTACTTAGAAATAACTAGATGATGTCACTGATTATTTAAGTTTATGTAACTTCTCGTCAATTTTTCATGAACCTTATGTGCTTCAATTAATTTCTGCTTGATTTAGGTTGGTGTTCTTTCTTATGACGTAGTTGCGACCGGTTAGGGGTGATAGACGGGTGGGCAGAGTCAGATATGAGTTGGTCGATAGCAGCAATCATGTGCCGAGATAGAGTGCGGGATGCAGGTTCGGTCGAATCCAATAACTTTTGTTCAAATTATGTATTTGTCTTAAGAAATCCATTAAATATGTACGACTTATTAATTTTAAACCTAGTAACTTAAAATGATTATAATCTCGAACCCATAAGGTTCAAATCTTGGCTCCTCTTCCAACAACAATCAAGATTTAATATCAAATAAGGACTCATTTGGTCATAGATTTTGCCAAAATATATTTGGATTTATTTTGGCAAATACATGTTTGTTCATAAATTCTATCCATATTTTGGCAAATTTCTAAAACCCAAATCCCAAAACCAGCTCAAGAGCCAGTTTTGGCCGAAAATATTACTATTACATTTTTTAAAAGTTGCCTCAAACTTTTGTATTTTATAAAAGAGTTCAACATTTATTATTTTGTAACAATGTTGATTCGTCTTCTCAGTCATCTGATAGTCTATTATATAGTTCATTATAAAAATGATAATTTTGTACCAAATTTATTTCTGTTCAGAACTATAGTTTGCGATAATATAATGAATGTTATTGATAAATGTACTGTTGGGTATTTGTGATAGTTTTCAGAACTTATGGGTATGAGACATGTTTCATGTTTTTCTTTAAAAAAAAAATTGAAATATGTTTTGAAAACTGATATCCAAACACATTTTCATCTTCAAACCAAACTACAACCAAATTAGATTTTTCAAAACAAATTTAAAAATTTATAACCAAACGCTAGCTAAGTTAGGACAGCTATATGAATTTTCATTGTCATGTCCCAACCCCAATAAAAATAAACGGGTTTACGTCATGGTAAAACTTGTCAATTCACATGAATATTATATCATGGATGCCAAACTCAAACTGTTTTCACCAAAAATATTTTTTCTGAAAAATACTTTTCAAAATAAGTTGATTTTAGCCGTTGACCAAATAAGCTATTAATTAAACAAATAAAACAGATGAGATAGAGACATACATAGATGGGTTCTCCTCTTTAAGAAGACTTATGTTTAAATTGACAATTTGTGTAGCCACTAGGTCTAACATAGAGTTGGTATTTTTTCCCCCATTGACTTGGTATTTCATTCATTAACATATGCTCTATTAATTTTAATTTCTATGATAAATTTTTCCTGTTTAAAAAAGAATAATAATTGTTAAATTTTTAGGAATAATATAATTTAAACTTTTTATTTTTATTCGAATGAAATTTTTTAAATGACATGTTTAATACAAATAAATTTTACACATACAAAATTTAAAATATCCAAAAAAATTTAAATGAAATATATATAAATTTTAAAAATCTTTTAATCACAACTTTTTTATATGTACAAAATTAAAAATTTCAAAAGTCTTTCATCTCTTTTTAAAAACGGAGGAGAGACTACAATTACTACACTTTAATTACAAATTGGCCATTAAAAATATTTTCAATGAACTTAGACCAAAACCCCCCAACGAACAAGAAAGAACAAAGAAAAATAAAAGACTAGGAAAAAAAAACAAAGAACAACGTAAAGCCTTTATATTCAAACCTTAAACCTTAAGCGTTTATACCTTTAAATTTTAAACTTCTCACAATTTTTCAAATTCTTTTGAGAAATAAAACCCAATTAAAATCAAGTTCACCCGCTCACAATTCTTAATTTTTTTGTTTTGATTTATGGAAAGTTGAAGAAATAGACCAAAAGTTGAAGTTAGAGCAAAGTTTGAAATTTTACAGAAATTCGATTGAATTTTTGAAGGAAATTAATTGTTTTTATTTTGTTCTGTATTGGGTTGATTTTTGTTAAATGTTATCATTGAGTACTCAGAAGCTGATCAAGAAGCTGCTTCAACAATCTATCTGATTGAAGAATTATTTAGAAAATGGTATTCAATTATCATCTTGTTTTTGATTTGTTTATTGATATACATCATTGGTTTTGATTTTCATATCTTTAAATATTGTCTTGTTGAGTTTAATTTTGAGTATATTTCACATTGTATTTTGGATTGTGTTATGGTATTTTATCTCTAACGTTTTTGAACTTAACTGATTACGGCTTGTTAATATATGTTCTTTTGCTAAGTTACTTTTCCCAATTCTAGCTTTGGTTTGAAAAATAGTAGTACAAGTCTATTAATGTTAAAGGCAGTTTACTTTGAGTTTTACTTCAACTACTCTGTCCATCCAATGGTAAAAGAAAATAGTACTAATTGTGATTAGTTAAGTTAGTTTGATACAGAAAATATCATTATCAAAGCTTAAAGTTTGAAGATTTTGTTGAATTGAATTATTGAAAGTTGTGAAAGTTAAAGTGTTGTTAAAGGCTCACTTAAAGTGCGCTTAAGCCCTGAAGCTCAGTGAAGGCCAGGTTATGCGCTTTGCCTCGCTTAATTGCTGCTTTAGCTTAGCGTCTCAAGATGCTAAGGCATTTGGACATTCATCGATTGGTTCCGTCTTTACGGGCACAACAACTTCATGATAGTTTAGTTATAATTTTTGCATTCTTTTGCTCAAATAATTATTATTTGTTTATTGTTACATTTCTTGCATTAAATTTCTATTTTTTTTTAAATTTATTTCTTCATTGGTGCTTTTCTTCGCTAAACCCGCGCTTTAATTGCGTTTTGCGCTTAAAGCTCCAACAACGCTTGTCTCTTTTTTACGCTTTTCGCTTTTCACTACTCTCACTTCAAAGTTTTATGCACGAAGAATGGTGTCAAACATTATGGGATGTCGCAAAATGGAGAGAGTGTCCTATAAATTGGCATTGATGAGAGTTTCTTGCTTTATGCTCAACTAAGACCTTCTGTAGCTCTTGTTTGTGTTAAAGTAATGTTGTGAACTAGTCTACTTTTCACAGAAAAATCTCATGCATTTTGCTGCAAGTTGTTAGTGGTTCGCCGTTCTTAATTGTGAACAGATTGTCACACAGTCTAAGGCAGGATAAAGAGATTAACAAAGTCCATATTTACAAATACACATTAAAGCTAATTTCTAATTAAATTAGTGGACACTTTCTGCACTCTTTTATGTCTTTGATAAGTTTAGTGAGCGGCGTTGTCTCTATAGCTTAAAATGCTTTTTTTTAATTCTCATTGCTTGGGCTGTTGATATCAGATAGGGCTTAATTTTTTTGAAGCTATCTGACCGCATCAAATTGAATTCCTGACCATTTTGCTTATAGCTAAGGCCAGAATAAAGGAATACAAATTATCTATTTTGGACAACATTGCATATAACTTAATGGAGAATATTATTGCATTGTTGGATTTTCAGGATGCTTCAATTAGCTTAGGGGTGGGATCACTTGTTTGGGTGGAGGATCCTGTTGTGGCCTGGATAGATGGGGAAGTTTTAGAAGTCAATGGTGCAGACATCAAGGTTCTTTGTACTTCTGGGAAAACGGTACGTCGCTTATGGCATCAAATTTCTCTAAAGAAGTAAATGATAACTTATTTCTTATTTTAAGTGATGCTCAAAATTAGACAAGGACTTGTATTTTTCCCACCTAAGTTGCTCGGACTCCAGTGCGGGTATCCTAAACAAGTTCGGACCTAGAGGTCAGATCCTTCATGATCTAAATTTTAATATTTGGGGGTACGAATCCAGGTAAGGATACAGGTGGAGGGGTTTAGCTATATCTGAAAATAGAGCTACGAAAATATTCCTAAATAATGAGATATTATGTGGAAAATGTAGCTTGTAGAGTGCAATTACTCAAATTTTTTATTCTCAAGTTGTAGGTAGCCATCTAGAAATCTACAGCAGTTTTTGTCTTGAGAAATAAAAATTCCAATATCTTATCCATAATTTCTCAGTAGTTTGTGGTCAAAGTACCCAATGTTGATTGATCCGGTACGTATCCCACACCCATGCTACTGCTAGTGTCGTTTCGACACTGGTGCTGCACCACAAATGAAGAGTCCACGCAACTTAGGTTTCCACCATACTATTTAGAAAGTTATCAAGGAAGCAGATTTTGAGGATGGACTGAATCTTGTTGCTCCTTTTTGTTAAAATCTACTATTGCGCAGGTGGTTGTCAAGTCCTCTAACCTCTACCCTAAAGATGTTGAAGCTCCATCTTGTGGTGTTGATGATATGACAAAGCTGGCTTATTTGCACGAACCAGGAGTCCTGCACAATCTAAAGACTAGATACGATATTAATGAAATATATGTGAGTTTTTTGGTGTCATTTCATTATGTTCATTTACCTTTTAATATTTGGAGAATGTTAGTGTTTACTGAACTAATGCAGACTTAGCTAAAGATAGGACACAATGGAAAAAAAAAGATCCATAGAGGTGATACTTAGTACTTACTAGTTAGGAATAGGCTTTAAATATTATCTATTTAAAACTTATTTTCACTACTACTCTTATTTTATTTTGGCCTGATGATGATATGAGTTTAGCTTAAAGAAAGTACTAAGGATTCATATCGCCGACCCCAACTTTGTTTGGGACTGAGCGTTGTTGTTAATGCTTACTGAACTAACCTTGTAAATTGTTGTTTCAGACGTATACAGGGAATATACTAATCGCTGTCAACCCTTTCAGAAGATTACCTCACTTATATGATAGCCATATGATGTCCCAATATAAAGGTGCGGCATTTGGAGAGCTTAGCCCTCACCCTTTTGCTGTTGCTGATGCAGCATACAGGTGTGTGCTGCCCCATGTTTGTCGACCGAGTCCTTGATTTTGAATTTTCAGTAAGAGATTACCCCCAATGGATGCAGACTTATGATCAAAGAAGGAGTAAGTCAATCGATACTGGTTAGTGGAGAGAGTGGGGCTGGTAAAACAGAAAGCACAAAACTACTAATGCGCTATCTTGCTTACATGGGAGGGAGAGCTGCCGCTGAGGGTAGAACAGTCGAGCAGCAAGTCCTGGAGGTAACATGTCTTAGATCTTTTACCACAGTTTTTTGCTGCCCCCCGGAAAAAAAATTTCAACTTTGATATTTGTGTATTTTTGCAGTCTAATCCTGTTTTGGAAGCATTTGGTAATGCAAAAACTGTCAGAAATAATAACTCAAGGTTGGCTAGATATATCTGTTATTAGCGAACTTTTCAATGATTCGTCTCGTGAAAATTACTACATGGTTGTAATGTCTTACCCTGAGATTGCAGTCGCTTTGGTAAGTTTGTGGAGATCCAGTTTGACCAGAGAGGAAAGATTTCAGGTGCTGCTATCAGAACATATTTACTCGAAAGATCTCGTGTTTGCCAAGTTTCTGATCCAGAGAGAAATTATCACTGTTTCTACATGCTATGTGCTGCACCGTCAAAGGTATTTAATTCAATAAATTGCTTTTTCAGAAGAATGCGCATTCTGAAACCATAGGGTTTCGTCTTTTTTCTTTGCCGGGAATAGAATTTCTACGCACAGATATCCCTGCAAATGGAAAAAAAAATCATGCTACTATCTGATAATACTGAAGAAAGAAGTGGATTTAATTCTTGTCAAAACCAAACTGTATTTTACTCCCAGCCTTTCGTTGTTCTATATCTTAATTTAAATTTTGGTAATGATCTGTTAATGTGGACTTAGAATTTGTTACCAGTCTGATTCTGTTCTCCACTTTTCAGGATATTCAAAGGTACAAGTTGGATAACCCTCGGTCATTTCGTTATCTAAATCAGTCAAATTGCTATGAGTTAGATGGGGTTGACGATTCCAAAGAATACCTAGATACAAGAAGGGCAATGGATATTGTCGGAATAAGTTCGGAAGAGCAGGTATGTTTGAAAATGGAGAGACAGAAAAACATGCTCAAGGGTGTAATTTCCTTATTTGATAATGATGATGATATGAGTTGAGCGTACAGAAAGAAATGAGGATTCATATCACCGAACCCAACTTGTTTGGTACTGAGGCATAGTTGTTGTTGTTGTTGGTTTCTTAGCTATCTCTTGTGTTTTCCCAGGATGCAATATTTCGTGTAGTGGCTGCAATTCTCCATCTTGGTAACGTCGAATTTACAAAAGGGAAGGAGACAGACTCCTCAGTGCCGAAAGATGAAAGATCTTGGTTTCATCTAAGCGCTGCAGCCGAGCTGTTAATGTAAGTGAGGAGTTCGGCTTATTCTGAAGTCAATTACTCCCCCGTCTCAATTTATGTGGCGGTGTTTTACTCGGATCAGAGTTTAAGAAAGAAAGAAAGACTTTTAGAAAGAAAGACTTTTGAAACTTGTGGTCTAAAACAAACCATATATATTTGCGTGCCTATAAATTATCAAGGGTAAAGTAGTAAATTCAAAGTTAAAATTGTTTCTAAATAAGGACGCATGGCATTCTTTTGGGACAGACGAAAAAGGAAAGTATGACACATAAATTCGGACAGAGGGAGTACCATTCTGAATTACTAAACTAGATTATTCTCAAAGAGAAAAAGTGCAGCCTTTTTTGAACTTCAGTATTTTCTAGGTGTGACATGAAGCCTCTTGAGGATTCGCTTTGCAAGCGTGTTATTGTAACTCGGGGTGAAACCATCACGAAATTGCTGGATCCAGAAGCAGCAGCCATCAGTAGAGATGCTTTGGCAAAAATAGTATACTCAAAGTTGTTCGATTGGTAAGCGTAACTTTCTGTTGAATTGAATCATTCACTACTTCGTTACAAAATTGATGAAACGATAATGACTTGTACTTTTTCAATTTTTGATTTCAGGCTGGTGGATAAGATTAATAGTTCAATTGGTCAAGATCCAAATTCAAAATCTTTGATTGGTGTGCTGGATATTTATGGTTTTGAGAGTTTTAAGACTAACAGGTGCTTGACCGGTATGCCTTTTTGTTTTGGATTGTATGTGAGATGTAGTCTTCTGGAATGAACCGTATATAAAAATCGCCTTAGCATATCCACAAGCAGTCAAATTCTTTTATCTTGTAGTCGAAATACTTTGAATCTCATTTGCTTCTAAGTCTGATATAAAATCTGTTAAACTACTCCCCCCGTCCCAATTTATGTGATGTTGTTTGACTGGGCACGTAGTTTAAGAAAGAAAGAAAAACTTCTGAAACTTGTGGTCTAAAACAAGGCATATATATTTCTCCGCTAAAATTCATCTCAAAGGGAAAAATGGAAAGTTTAAAGTTAAATTGTTTCTAAATATAGAAAGATATCATTCTTTTGGGACATACTAAAAAGGAAAGAGTATCACAATTAAATTGGGACGGAGGGAGTAAGTCGTATGGGGACTTAGGGTCCCGTTGTAGGTAATAATTTCTTTTTTGACGACAACACGATTGAAATTTGTGGAAATCTTCATGGAATGCACTTTTTAGTTTTGTACTATTTGGTTCGACTGCAGTATCAGTTTTTCATTCTGAAAGCCGACTAGTCATGGACTCGGCTTTGTAGGTTGTTTCATATTTTTGGTGCTTTTTATTTCTGCAGATATGAATCATATTTCTGATGCTCTTAATTTCTGCAGCTTTGAACAATTTTGTATCAATTTGACAAATGAGAAACTTCAACAGCACTTTAATCAGGTTCTGGTTATTTCCTCATCTTTGAGTTTATTGAGCGATCATTTACTATTGTACACATCTTTATCGTACCTGTTTTATGTGTTTTTTCAGCATGTTTTCAAAATGGAACAAGAAGAGTATACAAAAGAGGAAATTGACTGGAGCTACATTGAGTTCATTGATAATCAGGATATTCTGGATCTCATAGAAAAGGTTTACACTTAGATTTCTTTTATGTGTTTACAGTTGTTTACTTGTAAATGACTTCTCAGGATCTATTTTCAGTTGATTTGACCCAGTAAAAAAAAAACAGTTTTTTTTTTCATTTTTGGCCCCCGGCCCTAAATATTTGCAGGCAGTAGACCAAATATACAAAAAATATACACTGATTATACGAGTGATATGTATATGTATATTTATGTATATTATATGTATATTTGTACTTAATATACAAAACATATACATTTGCCGGCTATTATTTTCTTGGGCGGCCCAAAAAATGTAATTAGCCCCAAAAAAGGTGTTCGTTGTGCACTGTGATGCTATATGTCCATTCAATCCTTTTCTTACTCTCCTCCATTTCCTTTGTAAAATCCCTTTCTTTTATGTCATCAGCTTGTTTCCCTAAGAATATGTTTTCTCTAAGTATATTTTCAGTTATATGTGCATTATCTTGGATATAAATTGAAAGTTGCAGCTGATAAAGTCTAGGTGAAGTTCTTTTAAAGATGAGTTTTCTGTTGATAACAGTAATAAAATTTACCACAAGACTTAGTAATCAATGAAGAAACACAATAAAAAGAGGTCGCAGAAGGCTAAGATATGCAAAGAAGATGCATTTTTAGCAAGAAAAAGCCAGAAACTTTATTCTAGCACTGAAGGCCGAAATCATGCTTTTGTATAAGTTGGCTTGAATCCAGTCTTTGTTTCCTATAAATATCTGCTACAGAAGTCCCATATAAACCTCCTTTTTGTGGTGATGTTGATTTCTTTGTCTAAATTACATGTTTTCTCATTTATGGAGTATGGACCAAGATTGAATTCTCTCTTTTGTTTCTTCCGCAACGTATTTTGACAATTTTTTATTTGCTCAGAAACCAGGAGGTATTATAGCACTTCTTGATGAAGCTTGGTAAGCTGCTTAATGAAAGAGCTATTTATTGTTCTTTTGTATAGCCTTAATCCATTCTTATCGTTTCCAAGAATCTTTATTGATCCTTATTTGTGCTCAATTCTTATGGCTTATGGTATTCAGACTGCTGTGGTTTTGCTTTTGCAGTATGTTTCCAAGATCAACTCATGAAACATTCGCTCAGAAACTTTATCAGACTTTCAAAGACCACAAACGATTCAGCAAGCCGAAGTTGGCTCGTTCTGACTTCACTGTTTGCCATTACGCTGGTGATGTAAGTCTTTTCATTTACCTTAGAAATTTTCGTGCTTAGATCTTCAATACTTATTGAGCAAAATATAATTTGACCGGTCGGCCGAAACTAATTGCATTCGCTGGCCAAAAAGTGTATAAAATACGTACATAATACACATATATACAAAAAATATACATTTTGTTGGCTATTATTTTTGGGAGCAGCTAAAAATATACATTTCTCATTTTTATTTATTCTGAAGCCATGGATAATTATACATGATCTTTTATTACAGGTCACGTATCAAACTGAATTGTTTCTGGATAAGAACAAAGACTATGTCGTTGCTGAACACCAGGCGCTCTTGAGAGCTTCAAAATGTTCTTTTGTATCTGGTTTGTTTCCAACATCAGTGGAGGAATCCTCAAAACAGTCAAAGTTTTCTTCTATTGGCTCTAGCTTCAAGGCATGTTTGCATCTTTTTTTCTAACATATTTTGCTCTTTTCTTTTCATCCATGCAATTACAGAGAGCATACATATTGAATCATCATATGTTCCTTTATACACTTTGCAGCAACAATTGCAGTCTTTGCTTGAAGCTCTGAATACAACCGAACCCCATTATATTCGATGTGTGAAGCCGAATAATCTGCTAAAACCGTCTATCTTCGAGAATCACAATGTTCTGCAACAGCTGTGCTGTGGGGTAAGGAAATTCTTGAATTTTTTTCATATTGGTAGCGTATCTGTGAATTGAAAGTTTGTGCTCACTGGCTTTTTTTCTGTAGGGAGTGATGGAAGCAATAAGAATAAGCTGTGCCGGATATCCTACTCGAAAACCCTTTTATGAATTTTTAGATCGCTTTGGCGTCCTCTCGCCTGAAGCTTTTGATGGAAGGTACCTGTTTTACCTTGTAATAGCTGGTCAGATTGTCAATGATTTCTGATTTTGTCCTACGAATTTATGACAGTATGGACGAGTTCTCTGCATGCACAAGCCTCTTAGAGAAAGTCGGTCTTCAAGGATATCAGGTAATACATCACGCTATCTTTTCTTTGGTTTAACTATCTGGTATCCGAAACTCCCTGCCCTAGCTAATCCAAATTCACGCCACATAGGATCCATTTAAGGGGGAAGTGCTCCCTACCAGGAAGGTCCCGTTTCTACCGCTAGAACCCAAGATTTCTAGCTAAGGGTAGAGGGATCTGATCCATCCCACTACATCCCTTGGTGGTATACATCATACTTCTTAGAGATATGGAAGATGCCGTTAAACATGAAACAATTCAAACCTTTCCATTGCACTTTTGTATTTTGGGAGTAGAGGGCTCAAACTATGTCCTTTGGTCGAGGGTAGAGGGATCTGAGCCATCCCCCTGGGTGGCACACATCACATTTTGAGAAGTTAAAAAAATCCTTTAAACATGAAACAATTCAAACCTTTCCAGTGGATTTTTGTATTTTTAGAGTAACTTATTTTCGAACAATAATGTCAATTTACATAATGTGTGTTTTTATCTCTATGAACATGGCATTCATCTAGCACATTCTTCATTCAGTAAAATGTTTTAAGAATTTTAGTGGTTCCCTTTCGCATTTGTTGCACACTGGAATCTTAAATTGCTCCGACACGGCAGTTTAGGTGCCGCACCCGTGTCGACACGACACTATGGGTGTAGGTATGATATCTGTACCGGATTTGGTCAAATAATGTTGGGTACTTTGACTATGACGGACGAAAAAATTCGAGAGTAGATACAATTTGATTGCCGAAATCAGAACAAAAAATAGGGTAAATTTGAAGAAATAGCATACCTTATCTAGGAAATCAATCCGTTACTTATCTACAACTTGAGAATAAAAAATAAATCCACACTTTACAAGCTATACGTAAGTATTCCACAATTTTTTTAATATTTTAATATTTTTATTTTTTTTGAATTATTTTTAGCCGTATCCGTGCACCCGTATCCATACTAGAATATGTATCCCCGAATCTTAGAATTTACATCTCGAAGGATCCGACCTTTGTATCCGCACCCGTGTCGGACACCTGCGCTTGTGTCCGAGCAACTTAGTCGGAATCTCTGTGTTTGCATACAATATTAGCTTGAGATGAGTTTAGTTGGAGTATCATGATCAGTGAGGATTCATATAGCTGACCCCAACTTGTTTGGGATTGAGGCATTGTTGTTATATCTTCTTCCAGAGCTCTTTTGGTTCTTGTTTTATAATCATATGCAGAAGACCGTTGCCTTTAAAGCCACAAGCATTAACTTAATGTCTCGCACATATTTCATACCTTTCTTTGCCTTTTGACTTAGATCAACTGTAGCATATTTCATTCTTTTATTGATCTAAAAAGAAGGAAAAGCCAGAATCACCTACGGATTTCCTTTGTGAGATGTCTCCCAAGTAGAGGAGACTTCAGGAAAGCCAATTATTTGTCCATTTTGCCTTTGCAGATTGGTAAAACAAAAGTGTTTTTAAGAGCTGGTCAGATGGCAGAGCTAGACTCTCGCAGGACAGTGGTGTTAGGGAGATCTGCGAGCATCATTCAGAAGCAATTTCGTTCTCACATGGCTCGAAGAAATTTTACGTTGTTACGTCAGTTGGCAATATGGATACAGTCAATGTGCAGAGGTACTTCATTTGCTACATGCTCGGCTTTCAGTTATCTGGTTCTTAGATTAAAAATATATCAATTTTTTCATCTCATTGTTACAGGAGAGCTTTCTCGGCGTGTATACGAGAGCTTGCGGAAAGAAGCAGCTTGTCTGAAGATCCAGACAGACGTGCGCATGCATCTTGCTAGGAAGGCTTACAAAGAATCATGCGCTGCTGCCATTTCAATTCAGACAGGAATGCGTGGGATGGCTGCACGAGATGAAGTACGATTCAGAAGACAGACAAAAGCTGCCATTATCATTCAGGTAAACGGTTAGTAGTGGAGGAATAATCCTTTGGAAATTTTGAGGTAATTTCCTAATGGGACAATTACATTTAGGCCGCTCAAAAAAATAAATAAAAAATAGCTGGCAAATGTATATGTTTTGTATATTAAGTATAAATATATATAATCAATGTATGTTTTGTATATTTGGGCTACCGCCTGTAATTATTTTGGACCGCCGTGCTCCAAAAAAAAAGACCTTTTCTAATTTAGGACCGATAGACTATTGGGAATAGTTCTCCTTGCTGCTATTGCTCTACCTATTTATTAACTCAATGCCTTGGAATCTGTGACTCACACTTCATAATAATCCTCATGCTATATTCCCAGAGTCATTGTCGCACGTTCTTGGCCTTTATGAAGTATAAGAAGCTCAAGAAAGCTGCTATTACCACACAATGTGCTTGGAGATCTAGAGTTGCTCGTGGGGAACTACGGAAACTTAAGATGGTGATATCCCATTCTTCAACTCCTCTTTATTCTCTTTGTTGAACCAAAAGCTTTTAGCTGTTACTGCCGTCTGTTTTACAGTCTCTATTCTGAGTTGATGCACAGCTTAAATTTTCTCGGATATGTTATATATCATATTACTGTATGCTTAAATCATATAGAAACTAAGTGTAGTTATGCTTCTCAAGCTTACATCAAATTTAGAGGCTCTAAATTTTCTTTCATGCTTCTGGCAATTCGGGCTTGGTGTGAATGCTTTGATTGAATATCTATTGTTTGCTCTATTCGGAGTTCCATTGTAACCTATTTCTGCATAGGCTGCACGGGAGACTGGTGCACTTCAAGCTGCCAAGAACAAATTAGAGAAGCAAGTTGAAGAATTAACTTGGAGACTACAGCTGGAGAAACGCATGAGGGTAAGTAGATCAAGAAGTATTTTGCTTCTGTCAAAGTGGAGTAGGAATATAAGGAAATGCTGATTCCGTCTATACCGCTTTATGCTTTTAAGTGTCTGCCTTCCAGTTTATACATTTTTATTCCGTTTTTGTAGGCTGATATGGAAGAAGCAAAAACAAAAGAAAATGCAAAACTGCAATCAGCTTTGCAAGAAGTTCAACTTCAGTTTAAAGAAGCAAAAGAAATAATTGTCAAAGAATGTGAAACTGCCAAAAGGGCGGCAGAGAAGATCCCTATTATACAGGAATTTCCCGTTGTTGACCGTGAAATGATGAACAAACTTAGTGCTGAAAATGAGAATCTAAAGGTAGGTTTGTTGAAATTAGGGAGTCAAGTGTATACGAGCTGCTTGTATTGACTCGAGCCAATTACATGCAGCTTTTGACGATCATATGTTTTGATTTTTCATGTTAGGCTTTGGTAAGCTCTCTAGAAAAGAAGATTGATGAGACAGAAAGAAAATTTGAAGAGACAAGCAAACTTAGTGAGGAGAGGTTGAGGCAGGTGATGGATGCAGAGTCTACGATCGTTCAGTTGAAAACTACTATGCAAAGGTTTAATGAACTTGTGTCCTAAGTAGCTTGAATGGATAATCTTATGGCAGTTTTATTCTTATAACAGACAGGCTCGTGTTTATAAATCAAACGTAATTTTTTTTCTAATCATCGTTGCGTGTTCTGGTTATAGGTTCCAGGAAAAGAATTTTGACTTGGAATCTGAGAACCAGGTTCTTCAGCAAGCCTTGTTAACCCCTGCCAAACAGGTGTCAGATCATTCACCTAGTTTTGCTTCCAAGGTATTTGCTTGCGAAATTCGTTACTTCCCTTCCCTCTTCTCTTTGACAATATTACATTGACAGTATGTAAGTGCAGGTAGTAGAAAACGGCTACAATCTCAACGAAGAAAACAGAACCAATGTAAGATACTCTTTTCTTGTCATCCAGCAACATCATGTCCACTACAAGTGTCAAATGGGGGGGGGGGGGGTTTGGTCAAGCAGGTCAAGTCTGGTCAAATCAATAAATTGTGGGTCATTGGCCCAACCCACCCAAAGTTTGCTTGGGTCAAGATGGACCAAATAATTGGTCATAATCCAATCCTGAGGCAGAGATAGAGTATTGGGTATGGGTTCGGTCGAACCCAGTAGCTATTGCTTAGATCCTGTATTTGTATTAGGAAATCCATCAAATAGATATAGATATCTAATTATGCACCCGGTAACTAAGACGAGCTATAGGTTTGGTGGCCAGAACCCATAAACTTCAAATCCTGGCTCCGCCTGATCCAACCTGCCCAATATGACCGAAACTTCCTCAGTTTCTAATCAACCTGTTATATCCAGTCAATCCAAACCGTTTAAACTCGGGTGCGTTGAGCGGGTTGCCAAAAAATAGGTTGATTTTGCCACCTCTAATTATTGTCCAGAAAGCTGTCAAACTCGAATTCGTTCTCCATGCTTATACATTATTGACTTTTGCAGGATCCACCAAGTCCAACACCTGCTAAAAAAGTTGAAACCCCTTATAGCAAGTTAAGGAGACCTATCGACCGACAACATGTATGTACTTCCCCAGAGGACCTTCAGAGTCATATTTTTCTAAAGTTTTGACATAGAAACTTTCTGTTAACTGAAGTCTTGGTTGACCATACCGCAGGAAGACATTGGTGCGCTCATTGACTGTGTAATGAAGGATGTTGGATTCAGTCAAAGCAAACCTGTCGCAGCTTTTACCATCTACAAATGCCTTCTTCGCTGGAAATCTTTTGAAGCAGAAAAGACTAGCGTGTTTGATCGTTTAGTACAGATGATTGGTTCTGCCATTGAGGTAATTTGTGAATTGCGGCTATTGATTTTGACATCACATGTCTCAGGGATATTGGAGTAAAACAATGATAGAAACAGTGTTTAGAAAAGTGACTGAATGATTCCTTTGGAACTAAGTCATTAAGTTGCTATAAGCTTCAAAAATTACATTACGGCCTACTCATGATTTCAAATGACTGCTTGCCATCTTTAGCAGCATTTGTTAAGGAAAAAGGAAGTGCAAGTGATCAATCAGTTTCTACCATTGGTTGTTTACTTAACTTTCAATTAAATCCTCATTGACAGATCAATAAGGTCACCACTGTTACATGCATCCAAAAAATGATTATGACTAGTCATGTTATGTTAATATGAATGTATGGCGTCATACAAGATTTTAGAGTGATCACATCCTACAGATTGTTCAAGTAGCAGGGATAGAGCATAAAAATGAGAGAAGGTTATGATCTCCATCCATGACCTCTAAGGGGGATAAGGAAGATCACAAAGGGGTTAATTTTCTTAAATTTTGAGGTGCCTGTTGCATTTGAAACTCTTATTGCAAGCTCAGAACATGTGAAAAGTATAATAATTGCAGAATCAAGATAGCAATGACCACATGGCATACTGGCTGTCGAATACCTCGACATTGTTATTCCTAATCCAAGAAAGTCTGAAGCCTGGTAGTGCAGTTGGTGCAACTCCTATCCGTAAGCCACAGCCTGCAACATCCCTCTTCGGTAGAATGGCAATGGTATTGGAACTTTTCATTTTGTCTTAATTTCTGCTTTCATTTAGTTAGAGTGCTGAAAGTTTAGCTGCAGTAGTTTTACTCCTGTCTATGTAGTAACTGATCTTTGCTTTCCTGTTTGCAGGGCTTCCGCTCGTCCCCTTCTGCCGGCAATAATGCTGCAGCTGCGCAGGTAGTGTGCCAGGTTGAAGCCAAATACCCGGCTATGCTTTTCAAGGAGCAGCTTACAGCATATGTTGAAAAGATTTATGGAATTATTCGTGATAATTTGAAGAAGGAGTTGGGATCACTGCTCTCCTCATGTATCCAGGTATGTCGCATTTTTGTTCAAGTTATTTTCACTCCTTGATCAAAAAGAAATTCAGATGATGATAAATGTGTTTCCGTAAGCAGAATCATGGGTATATAACAACAATCACGTAATGTCATATATATGCAGATGTCCAAAGAAGAAAATGTTATTTATCCTTTTTGTTTGGTTTCTAGGAGAACCCATACTGAAAATTTTCTTCATATTGTTTTCTGTTCTTTCAAGTAGGCCCCAATTTTGTGTTCTTCATCATCTGGTTTAAGTTAGAAGCTATGAAAGTAATGCCTTATTTCCTCAATTATTATGCGTGAAATAGGCGTGAGA
This sequence comes from Nicotiana paniculata, assembly GCA_005239505.1. NCBI lineage: Eukaryota > Viridiplantae > Streptophyta > Magnoliopsida > Solanales > Solanaceae > Nicotiana > Nicotiana paniculata. The sequence goes on along the minus strand of MDKI01196558.1, from coordinate 30,887 downwards.
TATAATAATATTTTAATCTTCCTTGTGCGTTCAATGGCTTGAATCTATTGTTCTAGTGAAGTTAGAATATGTGAAACTGATGAATATCCTGCCCAAATATGTCTGCAAGCGATAATCGTCTTTTCAACCTAGCTACGTTTTGTTTTGGGAGATTGTGGAGTCTCTGTGACAAAACAAGATTTCAATGATTTCGTCAGTAACACCAAATTTCGTGCCTCAGAAATCAAGACAAGAAAATAGCAGTAACGCAAAATTTATTTATATTTTTTTAACGCCTTTTTAGATGTTTTTTCTGAGATTATTTAAATTTATCGCCATATTTCCTTTTCCTTCTCAATTTCTTGTGATACTTTCTCGAACAAGGTGAAAGTAATTGTTTTCACATAATATATGATCTATTGCACTTCAGGCACCACGGACCTCCAGAGGAAGTATGCTAAGATCTGGTCGATCCTTTGGCAAAGATTATTCAATAAATCACTGGCGGGGGATAATTGAATGCCTCGAGTCTCTTCTCTGTACATTGAAAGAAAACTTTGTACGGCCTCACAAACTTTTACTTTTTTCTCTCTTTTTTATTTGAGTCAGAAGGAAAGCTAATGCTTGTTGCCTTCCATTTTCAGGTACCTCCAATTCTTGTTCAGAAGATATTTAGTCAAGCCTTTTCATACATTAATGTTCAGCTCTTTAATAGGTGACTGAGTTTTTCTTACCTAAGCATCTTTTGTTATTTGTCAATTTACGCTAATCTCAGATAAATTATGCAACTGTAGTTTTCTTCTTCGTCGGGAGTGTTGTACATTTAGTAATGCGGAATATGTTAAATCTGGCTTGGCTGAGCTAGAGTTGTGGTGCTGCCAAGCGAAGGAAGAGGTATTTTAAGGTTCATTGTATCACTTAAATGATTTTTTTTTTTTTTTTGCTTCTAATTAACTTTTCGCTTAATTTATTCTTGGCTTGCAGTTTGCTGGCTCATCCTGGGATGAACTCAAACATATAAGACAAGTTGTTGGATTCTTGGTATGTTAATATTTTCCATCTTTCATTTTATAATTTTTTTTCTAGTATCATTGATTAGAAGTAGCCACCTAACTTACCCCAAACCAACTGTTGAAGTCACAGGGGCGAAACTAGAAGCCCGGCTACGGGTTCGGCCGAACTCAGTAGCTTTTGCTCAGACAGTGTATTTGTATTAAGACACATTAAATATGTACAATTATTAAAGTTAAAACCCAATTATTAGCACTTGAAGTTGTCGTTCTAAAATCCAGAGCTCATAAAATTGAAATCTTGGCTCCGCCTTGAAGAGTCTGACGTGTGCTTATTTTGCATATCTGCCTTGCAAGGTTATAGAATATTAGAGTGCAAGAACCTATCTTTATGACATCTGTTCTTACATGTGCCCTCACTATTATTTGATTCTGGTGATCTTAGCTGTTTTGGTTCCGTCTATCTATCTTTATAATATCTGTTTTCCCTTTTTTCTTTTTAATATTGTCAAGTGCTTCATTAAGCCTCAGACGAAAGTGTTTTGAGCAATTAGATATGGTTTATTGTCTAAGGAAAAAGTTTTGAGACATCTTGTCTGGCAATGAATTTGTGGCTATTATGACTTAGCTGTTGCAAGATAGTGGTTGCTTTTCCTTTTTGTCTTTTAGAATTTGCTTATGTCTACAATTTTGCATATGCGATGCGATCTACCATTGATATCGAGTTTTATCGTTACTCTTTTGCAGGTTATACATCAGAAGTACAGAATTTCGTATGATGATATCATTAATGATTTATGTCCTGTAAGTCCATTTTCTCAATTTAGCTCCGCTCCGAGCCCCGTGTTATGAAATGCATTTCATCGTGTATAACCATATAACCTTTCTTAAAATTGTGAAATTTTTGGTTGTACAGGTTCTCAGTGTCCAGCAACTTTACAGAATTTGTACTCTTTACTGGGACGACAAATACAATACGCGAAGTGTTTCTCCGGATGTAAGCTATGTGTGGCCGATGGTGTTTTTCCGATTGAAGTGCATATTCATATCAGCAATAAATGAATGTTGAGGGAATTTCCTTTTTTTTCCTTGACAGGTCATATCTAGCATGAGGGTACTTATGACAGAGGAATCGAACAACGCCGAGACCAACTCCTTTCTATTGGATGATAACTCGAGGTAAGAAACTATTCAGAGTTTAGACGCATGGAATTTTTAAGGCTATTTTCTCTAGTTTGACGGCCATTATTCGGGCGAAGTGCACAAGTAGCCACTTTTAAGCCTTCTTTTTAAAATATATCCACAATTTATAATGCATTTAAAGATTAGCCAATTCATCCAAATTTCAGGACTAAGTATCCTGACTTCTTCAGCTACTAATTTGAAATTCAGGACTTAACGTCCTAAAATTTTGAGCTACTAATTTGAAATTCAGGACTTAACGTCCTAAAATTTTGAGCTACTAATTTGAAATTCAGGACATAAGATTCGAATTTATAGATACAATGTTCGAACTTTAGGACACGATGTCTTGAACTTTGAACTTTGAGGCTTAAATTTCACGATGCGAGTGAATTGGCTTATTTTTAAATACATTGTAAACTGTGGATATATTTTAAATAGCATGCCTGAAAGCCGGCTACCTGGTGTCATTTCCACCCATTATTCCTTCCACCCACTTAGCCATGTGATCGAAAATTTTAAATGGATTAGAGAAGCTAATTCTAACCAATGCATCATTTCAAGTGCAGCATCCCATTCTCAATTGATGAGGTCTCAAATTCACTTCAAGTCAAGGATTTTGCAGATGTCAAACCTGCTACTGAACTTCTTGAGAATCCAGCCTTCCAGTTTTTACATGAGTGAGGCCTAGGACACCAAGATTTTCTTGTGTTTTGCGCGACAGATTATTGCAGCATCCTCGATTGACATCCTCGATTTCTTGTAAATCCATATTTTCTTACCCCAAATTTTTTTAGTATAGATTGATGTAATATAATTTTTGTTGTTGTTGTTGTTCATAGTTGTTATAGTTCATAGCAAAAGGTGCAGTGTGTGAGCCGTTGAGTTTTGTATTTCTTTTGGTGGGGCAAAGAACAGCACCAATTTTCCTCTTTTTTTTTTTTGGGAAAATAGGGAGCAAAGCAATGATGTAAATGTTTTATATCCTATCCAATTTACCTTGTAATGAAAGGGTTGCTTTAAAGGGGTATTGTATTTAAGCTTTTTGAATATGATGAATAGCCTATTTGGCCAAGCTGGAAAAATCAGCTTATTTTGAGCAGTGCTTTTCGAAAAAGTACTTTTAGAGAAAAGCAGTTTGTGTTTGGCTAATTAATTTGAAAAGCATTTTTGAACAATAATTTGTGTTTGGCCAAGCTTATCAAAAAGTGCTTTTAAGCGTCAAACTACAAATAAGGACACGAAGAGTTTTTTTTAATAGTTGTAGATAAATAATTACAAATATTTATTATTAAAGATAATAATTAAGTTTTTTATTTTATTAGGTAAAATATAAAAATAAAATTAAGAAGTACTTTATTCTTTCAAGATATTTTAAATATATCAAAAAATTATTTAATAAATATAAAAGTTCATCCCAAAAGTCATTTTATATTACTTAATAGTTTAAACTAAGTAAGGTTATTTTGATATATATAATATTTTGCAAATGGTATTTTTGGTATTAAGAAAAGTCAAAACTGCTTCTGCTTCAGGGGAAAAGTTACTTTTTTCTGCTTCTTCAAAATTTCTTCTAGCCAAAAGCATTTTTTTCTCCCAAAAAGGCTTGGCCAAACACCTCAAATTGAGGAAAAAAATCACTTTTGGCATGGTGAGAAGCTAGGCCAAACAAGCTATAAGTTTTAAAAGAAACAAAATATTTGATAAGTTCACACGTCCGATACTTCGACCAACATGATATCAAAGTCACTCATGGTGAGAAGCTATGCCAAACAAGCTATAAGTTTTAAAAGAAACAAAATATTTGATAAGTTCACATGTCCAATACTTCGACCAACATGATATCAAAGTCACTTGCTTTCGGTTTGCTCTCTATTCAACAAAGAATATCAATGTTCCTCTACTTCTCAAGGTCTAGATTTTATGAGTCAATAATGTATTAGTCGTTAATGCATAGTTAACTACATAATGAAAGTGCAAGAGGAGGGGTGGGTGAATTGTAGCCAATTAAAAATCTTGGTTGACAAAGTGTGAGTTTAGTCGACTAGGTTTTGCACAGTGAACAATTTCAGTAGGAATGAACAAACGAAAAGGTAAAGAAGGCACAACAGTTTTTATACTGGTCCAGTACCAGTGTGGTATCTACCTCCAGTTCTCTTGGGTCACAAGGATTTTCTTAGATCTTTGATAAAGGATTACAATAGTGATGGTTTTAGTACCTTCACCATCAACGATATTCAGCAATAGTGATTTTTTTAATGTTGACACAACTCTCTTTTTGTGTTCTAACTCTTCCTATCTTTTGTGACACTTGTAGACTCAAGAATACAGTATTTGTACTAAGACCTAGAAAGACTTAGAGAATAGTTTGTGTAGTTGCATAAGTTTTCTTCTTGAGATTGCCAGTCTTCTTATAAGAGAGTTTGAATAGCCGTTGCAGATTGGCCTTTGATTGAGGCACAGAATCCTCTAAGAGATTTGACCTAGGGGATGACTCTGAATCCTGCACATGAGATGGGCTGGATTCGTTTACGTCCTTCCCCTTTCATATCCAAATTTCAAGGAGTGATTTGTGGCTTCGATTTGGTTGATCAATCTTCTGATTCTAATTAATCCTTGAGGTATGGCTTGATGTTCTCTAGCAGTTGCACTTGATATGTTTCCTTGTTGAGACATCCTCGATGTCCTTTGATTGAGACTAAAGCGTTTAGACTGATTTTGTTTCCTTTTTGATGACTTTGACTTCCTTTGACTTAGCATTTTTCATGTTTCCTTTGATCTCATTTCCATTTTGATATCCTTCCCTTTGAACTTCCCTTGAAGTAGTGCTACTTCCTGATTTTCTACAATCAAATAGATACGATTAGATTTGCACTATTGTCATCATTGAAACTTAGATGTAAAAATCTTCCTCTTTTTGATGATGACAATCAAGAGAGAGTAAATGGAGTATACTTCCCTTTCATAGCTTGAGATGCCTGCTCCCCCTGAGTTGTTGCACATCACTGCTCCCCTTGAGTTGTTGCATATCACTGCTTTCCTGAGTTGTTGCTTTGGTTTACTCTCTTAAGATTTTTCTCCCCCTTTGACATCAATCAAAAATGAAAAAAAAATGCAGACAAAACATATAATATAGAGTAGATAATAGGAAGATAATGGACAGACTAGTTAGGGTAGAGGTTATGTCTTCAACATAGGCATAGAGTGATGGTTTTTATAGACCAATGCAAAAAATAAGTCACAAAATAAAAGCAAGTGATTTTTTTTTTGTTTTTGACACACATGCACTGCCTTAGTTTCTCCCCAAAAAGTACTTCAGGGTATTGATCACTTTGGTGCAAAAAGATTCATAGGAGGTTTCAACTTCTTTGGTGATTTTGTCCATTTTTTCTGTCATTGTGATGACACAAAAGGTCATCCCGTGTAATTTTAGCTAAATCTGTATTCCGAGGCCGTGAAAACCTCCTTATATCTTACCTCGATTTGCATGCACAACCCGAGCATATAGTCGGGAAGCCGTTATGTGAAAAATTGATAAAAATAATATTTTTGTGTTGAAATTTGAATAAAGTTGGCTTTGATCAACATTTTTGGTAAACAGACCCGAATCCGTGATTTGACGGTCCCGGAGGGTCCGTAGGAAAATATGGAACTTGGGCGTATGCCTGGAATCGAATTCCGAGAAATAAATATTTAAAGAAAATTGTTTCGGATAAATATTAAGGTTTTTGAAAATGAAAATTGATGTGAAACCTGTGTTATCGGGTCCGTAATATGGTTCCGGAGCCCGGAATAGGTTCAATATATTTTATATGTGTTATCTGTGAAATTTGGTGGGAAACAAACTTAGTTTGACGTGATTCGGATTGAAAATGGAAAATTTAGAAGTTTTGGAAGTTTAAGAGAATTTCATTGATTTTGAGGTCTAATCCGATGTTTATGATGTTATTTTGGTGTTTTGATTACTTGAATAAGTCCATAGGATATTTTTGAGGTTGTGTGCATATTTGATTTTGAACCCCGAGGGCTCGGGTGAGTTTCGCGTAGGTGTCGGAGTGCAAAAACATAGAAAAATCTGGTGTAAAATGAGTTTTCTGGTGTATGGTGCTTAACACTATGTGATCACATAGGTGCATTCGCGATCACATAATAGTGTGAGTGGGGGTGGGGGGTGGGGGAGACTGTTGCACTTAGGTGTAGCTGCTATAACATAGGAGGATAGGATATCTGAAGGGGGACTAGGTGGTTGTACTATGAGATCGCAATTAGTCATCCGCAATCGCGAAGCCTGGAATCCTGACCACTATGCGATCGCATTCCCATCCCCACGATCGCATAGGTATAAGTCACCCAGTCATTTTTAAAGTTTAAAAACAGAACCCATTACGGGATTAGACCCAAATTTCATAATTTCTTCTTCTCCTTTTCATCTTGGGAGATTTTTGCAAGAAAACTTCACCACAACTTCATAGGTATGTAATCCTAGACTCATTTCCTTCAATATTTATCAACACCCATTAGATTTCTAGGCCTAAAACATGGATTTAAGGTAGAAAAATTAGGGATTTGGTAGAGTTAAGGCTTTTTGATTTTTTGAAAATTTGACCTCGTTTTGGGGTCGGATTTCAAAACAAATTTTATATTCGGGCTCATGGGGGAATGGGTGATCGGGTTTGGTCCAAACCTCGTGTTTGGACCAAGTGGGTCCCGGGTCGATTTTTGGAAATTTTGGAAGAATGTTGGGAAATCTATAATTAGGCTTTGGAATTGAATTGTTGAATAATTATTGATATTATTGAGTCGATTATATCTAGATACGATTGTTTCGGAGTCGGATTCGATAGGAAAAGCGGTGGCAGACGCTTGATTTGCATTCTTGGAGCCGAGGTAAGTGTTTGGCCTAACCTTAGCTTGAGGGAATAGGTATTGAGTCCTAATTGCTACGTGTTTATTCCATGTTCAATGCATAGATGAGGTGACGAGTACCTATATGTTGTTGTCAAGCATGACCGTGAGTCGGAAATTTGCAATTATATGACGTTTATTGGCTTTTACTATGTTTATGGGTTTAATATCAATTTTATAGCCATTCATTTCGTGGATTCTTAGATGTGGGTATTGTTGAGTAGTTGATCAGTTGAGGAACATTATGTTGGATTATACACATGTGTAGGATTGGTTATAGCTGTGTCCCTTGCCGGGACGATATTATTCTTGTTGATTATTCCGTGCATTTAAGGTTTCTTATTTGTTGATTTTCATGCCAACTGTTGTTTTATGTTATTATGCACGAGGGGGTATTCCGTGCCATGTTGTATGATGTTATGCACGAGGGGACATTCCGTCCCGTGTTTATGTTGTTTATGCATTAAGGGACATTTCGTGTCGTGATTGTGATGTTTTATGCACGAGGGGACATTCTGTGCCATGTTTATGTTGTTTATGCATTAAGGGACATTTCGTGTCGTGATTGTGATGTTTTATGCACGAGGGGACATTCTGTGCCATGTTTATGTTGTTTATGCCCGAGGGGGAATTCCGTGCTGTGTTGATGATATATATATGCACGAGGGGAAATACCGTGTTGTGATTGTGATGTTTATTGCACGAGGGGACATTCCGTGTCATGTTTATGTTGTTTACGCACGAGGGGACATTCCGTGCCATATTTTATATTGTTATGCACGAAAGGACATGCCGTGCCGTTTCTCTTCGCTGTTTAATTTGCGTTGTCAATTCCCGTTATTATTTTTGGATATTTGGGGTGTTGCTTCGTTCCGTCATTTCAGTATTTGCTATCCCTTTTCCCCAGCATGTTTTATTGTACTTACTGTTTATTTCTTGTGGTTATTGTCACGACTCGAAATCCCACCTTCAGGCCGTGATGGCGTCTAACATTGAACTCGCTAGACAAGCCAACATTACTAGTTATTCCGATTTATTCCTTTGATGTTTAGAATTTTTAAAAGTGCCATATAAGAACAAATAGATATGAGAAAACGGAAGATAAGAAATTCAACATCTTAGCTAATAATTCGTACAAAAATTTCCTTAAACATCCCCTAAGACTGGTGTCACAAATTCACGAACAGTCTAAGATTTTTGCAAAAAACAAAGTCTGAACAAAACAATACAACTGTCTCGGAAGTACAAGAGAAGACAAAAATAAAAAGGAATGAGATAGGAAGTGACTCCAAGGCCTGCGGACGCCTACAAGACTACCTCAGTGTCGCCTGTGGACTGAAGGACACTCCCTCGATCACTGTCCACCTGGTCCGGTACCGTAATCTGCACAACATAAGGAAGTGCAGGTGTAACATCAGTACAACCGATCCCATGTACTGAGTAAGTGCTGAGCCTAACCTCGGCGAAGTAGTGACGAGGCTAGGACACGACAAATAATAACCACCCGTGCAATTCAATAATATATAATAGAAATAACGGCAAGAAGTAAACAGTTAAGTACAAAATACGGGAAAAACATGCCAGGGTACGAAGGGGAAAAACACTTATTGAGTAGCAGAACATGGCAACCGTCTAGTATCAGAATAACAACAGGGAATAAACAAGTGCACGACATCATCCTTCGTGCTTTACTCTCATACTCACCAAGACAAGTGCACGACATCCCCTTCGTTCTTTTACCTCACAATACCGGCATGGCATTTACCTTCGTGCTTTTAATATAAATCATGGCACGACATCACCCTTCGTGCTTTTACCTCACTATATCGGCACGACATTAACCTTCGTGCTTTACACTCTTCCTTACCCAACAATAATCAACAACAATTTGACAAGGAAGAATCACAATATAAAACATAATTTACAACATCCCGGCAAGGGAACAATAACAGAAATATCACCGTCCCGGCAAGGGACCCAGCTATAACCAATCTCACTGAACGTACAACATAAACAAAATAATCCTCAACCGAACAACTAATCAATAGTGTTCCCAACCAAGTATTTCCAACGATTGAATAATATCCAAAAATAGAAGCTACTTCATAACGCAGTGGATATCGAAGAAAAACACATACACCATAAGATATGACTCACGGGAATGCTTGACAACAAGGTATAGGTACTCGTCACCTCACCTATACATTGAACATGATAATAACACGTAGCACATATGGATCAACACCTATTCCCTCAAGCTAGGGTTAGGCCAAACACTTACCTCAATTCCAAGAATCCAATCAAGCCTCTAGCACTGCTTTCCCTCTCGAATCCAACTCCGAAACGATAGTATCTAGACATAATTGACTCAACAATATCAATAATGACTCAATAATTCAATCCCAGAGCCTAAATATGCATTTCCCATCATTCTTCCAAAAATACCAAAATTCGACCCCGGGCCCGCTTGGTCCAAACCCGAGGTTCAGACCAAAACCAGATCACCCATTCCCCCACGAACCCGAATATACAATTTATTTTAGAATCCGAACCCAAAACGAGGTTGAATTCCCAAAAAGCCCATAAACCATAACTCTACCCAAAACCCCTAATTTCTACCTTGATTTCATGATTTAGCCCTAGATTCTAGTGATTGATGAAGGAAAATGGAAGAAATTAGTGTTAGGATCACTTACCTAAGTGGCTATGGAAGAAAACTCGCTTGAGAATCGCCTATGGGGTCTTGGAGAGGAAGAAGATGGTGAAAAAGTGATAATCCTGTAATAGTATTATGTTTTGGAGCTTTTAAAATAACTGGGCGAAAACGTGCATCTCGATCGCGGGAATGGGTATGCGATCGCGGAGAGTCTGGTCCCTACATTCTGCGATCGCGGATGAAAGAATGCGATCGCGAAGAAGAACCTGGGATCCCCCCTCAGTGCGATCGCGAACAAGTGACTGCGATCGCATAGTTCAAGGACTCCACCATATGCGATCACAAACTAGACCTTGCGATCGCAAAGAGTACCTAGACAGCCCCCGCCCAGACCTCCTATACCGCTATGAGATCACGAACAGTGCTATGCGATCGCATAGAGGAAATGACCTCCCCCTACACCTAGCTCTATGCGGTCGCAGAGGAACCTACGCGATCGCATAGAGCAAATCGTAAAACACCAGCAACAACTAAAAAAAACCAGATTTTCCAACTCTTTTGCATCCCGACACCTACACGGAACTCACCCGAGCCCTCGGGGCTCAAAACCAAATATATACATGACTTCAAAATCATCTTACAAACTTATTCGAGTAATTAAACCACTAATACAACATCAAAAACAATGAATTAAACTCAAAAATTCATAGAATTTTCTCAAACTTCATAAACTTCTAAATTCTCCAATTTTGATCCGAAACACGTCAAACCAAGTCCATTTCTTTCCAAATTTTACAGATAACTCACATAACATATCGAACCTGTTCCAGGATCCGGAACCATAATACGGGCCCGGTAACACAGATTTCACATCAAAAATTCATTTTCAAAAGTCTTTCTTATTTTCAGAAAACAATTTACTTTAAAAAATTTATTTCTCGGAGTTGGGACCTCGGAATTCGATTCCGGGCATATGCCCAGATCCCATATTTTCCTACAGACCCTACGAGACCGTCAAATCACGGGTCCGAGTCCGTTTACCAAAAATGTTGACCAAAGTCAACTTTATTCCATTAAATATCATAAATTCAACTGTTCAACACAATTCCACATAAAGATTTCCCGGCTATACGCTCGGGGTGTGCACACATATCGAGGTGAGATTAACAGAGGCTTTCGGGGCCTCAGAACACAGTTTTTTCTAAATTACACAAGATGACCTTTTGGGTCATCACAGTTATTTCCTGTTATATTTTATTTAAACTGCACAAATGATATTATTTGTCGATCCTAGCCTCGTCACTACTTCGCCGAGGTTAGGCTTAGCACTTAATCACTACATGGGGTCGGTTGTACTGATGCTACACCTGCACTTTTTTATGTTGTGTAGATTACGGAGCCGGACCCAGTGGACATTGAGTGAGGGAGCATCCTTCAGTCCACGACGACACCGAGGTAGTCCTGAAGACGTCCGCAGGCCTTGGCGTCACCATCTATTTCTTTCCTTCTGTCTTATCTTGTATTTCTAGACAGCTACACTTGTTTATTTCAGACTCATGTTTTTAGTAAATCTTAGACTGTCCGTGAAATTGTGACACCAGTTCTGGGAGTATTTTTAAAGAAAATTTCGTAAGATTTATTATTTAAGTTGTTGAATTTCTTATCTTCCGCATTCTTATTTCTATTTGTTCTTGTATATCACTTTTTAAATGCTAAATAACAAAGGAATAAATCAGAATAACCAGTAACGTTGACTTGTCTAGAGGGTTCAACGTTAGACGCCATCACGACCCGAAGGTGGGATATCGGGTCGTGACAGTCATGGAGTTGAATTCCCTGATCCATTGCCTCCTCGTGGCTTCCATGTCCATCCAGAGCTTAGCCACATCTGTACTTGTTTCCTTGGTGACTTATGTGATTTTATCCACCTGTTATTTCATCGCAATGAGCAGGATTTTTACCCCATCTAGATTTTGTTGAATCTGATGTAGGTTGTTAGAGGCAGTCGACTGAGTCTCTATTGGTTCAGTGGGTGCTTCAACCTGTACTGGAGCACTTTCAACTTTGGCACGCCTGACCCATCCATTGTCACTTAAGGTGTAACCTATCATAGCAAATGCAGCCTTATCATAGGTACTGATAAAGTGCTTGGGTGAGAAATGTGCCAAATCAACCTTCATAACTTTAAGAATGTGCGAAATGAGCAAACCATAGGATAGACAAGCAGAAGAAGAGGATATATCCATGATACTTTCAAGTATATACTGACGAATCCACACAAACTAATCAAGTCTTTTATTGTTCACAAGATAGTAAAGAACAAAAATATCTCTAGTAATCAAAGTGCTGAGGGACCTAGTTCTAGGAAGTTAAGTGGTGGCTATCGTGTGGGCTAAAACTCAGTGTTCAAACTCGAGATTTTTAGGACCAATGACAGGGGTTTATCCGACAGAAAGTCTTTTTCCTCTTCTAAGGAAACTTCAAAATCTTTTGGCCAGGAATTTTGCACAAAAACATCATACCCATGAAACTTAGACGAAAATATTTTCTCAAATTGATAAAAGTCAAGAACAATTCGAGTGCCTAAAACCATGGATTCCAAGTCATCTTTGTCATTAACAAACAGATTGGCATAGAACATTCTCACGTGCTCTTCTTACACATAATTTCCAATAGTATCAAACAACAAAGAAAGAAGTTGAAAGTCAAAAATAGCAATCACATCACAGTGTAGATTTTTCATAAGAGAAAGACTTACAGTGGGTCCATAAGCCATATATTTTGACTTATAGGACTCAAACCTTGATTTCTCACTTGGTACATATAAGTTTAGTTTGTCCGTTGGCCCAAAATCTGTGCTTTCGACTTTCCCTTTCTTGCATGCATGATTTTTAGGGGTTTGCTCCATAGGCCTCTTTCCTGCCTTTTTCTGGCTAGTAGGTAGATCCTTCGATGATTCACTGATTTCATTGTAGGTTTTAAGAAAGTCTGAGTCAAGGGATTATTCCAGGTCTACGGGTTTTTCGGGGTTGTGGGTTTTTTGAAATTGTTTGCTTTGTCTGGTGGCAGTGGAAGATGAGAGGTTTCTTTTTGCCATGGTAAGGAAATTTTGTGAGAGGAGATGAAGAATGAGAGGGAGAAGAGGGTACTTATCTAGGCGTTTGGAAGGTTGAAGAGTTGCCTCGGTTAAGGAAAAGCCAGATTCAGAAGGAAGTGACACTTATGAGAAGTTAATTCGGCGGGACCGATGGAAGTGTAATATTTACACTTGCATCAAAATTAATACACTTCATCAATTGAGAAAACTTAAGTAAGGAAGTAAAATATTTTATACAGATACGAAAGATTCTTTTATAGAATAGGCATAATGCCAATATTTTTACGCAGTAAAACAAAATCTTTCTTGTAAAACTATCAGCAAGTTGAGACTCAATATTGATGATTTCTAATACAATATCATCTTTTGAAACATTATCATAGATAAAATGATGCTTGATTTCTATATGCTTTGCCCTACAGTAATGCACATAATTTTTTGACAGACATATAGCACTAGTATTATCACAAAATATAGGAGTAGAAGTAAAAGATAAATCATATTCGAGAAGTTGATGCATGATCCAACGAACTTATGTACATCAACTTCCAACAACTAAATATTTTTCTTCAGTAGTTGACAAAGAAACACATTTTGTTTCTTTGCTATGCTAGGAAATTAGAGCATTTCCCAATTAGTACTTTTCCTGTTAATTTTATCACCTGCAAAATCTGCATCTGAAAAAACTTTTAACACAAAATTGTTAGAGTGAGCATACCATAATCCTAATTTAGAGGTCCCAATAAGATATGTAATAATGCGTTTAACTGCAGTAAGATGGGATTCTTTTGGAGCCGACTGAAACCTTGCACATTTACACACACTGAATACTATATCTGGCCAATTAGCAGTGAAATACAATAAAGATCCAATCATTCCTCCATACATCGTTTCATCCACACTTTTTCCATTATTATCTTCTTCAAGTGTAGATGTTGGACTCATTGGAGTTTCAATGGACTTTGTATTCTCCATGAAAAACTTCTTTATAAGTTCCTTGGTGTATTTGGTTAGACTGATAAAGACCCATTTGGGAGACTGTTTAATTTGCAGTCCAAGAAAGAATATTAGCTCTCCTATCATGCTCATTTCGAATTCTCCTTTCATAGCGTGAGAAAATTCTTCATATAGTACAGAGTTAGGACTTCCAAATATAGTATCGCCCACATAAATTTGAGTAATAAGATTAGCTGAATTTGAGTGCTTAATAAACAAGGTTGTGTCGATATTACCTCATTTGAAATCTTGATTTAGAAGGAAAAAGCTTAATCTTTCATACCAGGCTCGGGGGGCTTGCTTGAGTTCATATAGAGATTTAGACAGCTTGAATGCATGATTTGGGAAGCTGTCACTTACAAAGCCAAGAGGTTGCCTCACGTAAACTTCTTCAGAAATGTATCTGTTTAGAAAGGCACTTTTTACATCCATTTGAAAGTTTGAATCCTTATGAGCATAAAAAAAGTAGTATTTGAATAGATTCAAATCTTGCTAAAGGTGAAAAAGTTTCATCTCCCTCTTGCTGAGAGTAACCTCGAGCAACTAGCCGTGCTTTGTTATGAACCACTTGACCGGACTCATTCAACTTATTTCTGAAGACCCATTTAGTTCCTAAATGGAAGCGTTTGATGGTTTTGGAACCAATCCCCACACTTTATTTCTTTCAAATTGATCAAGTCCATCTTTCATTGCTTTGACCCAATGATCATCTTTAAGGGCTTCATCCACCTTCTTTGGCTCAAGTTGTGATATTAAGGCCGTGTGAGAGTTGAACTTCTTAGATCTTCTGGTAGTGATACCCTCATGTGGATTTCCAATGATGAATTTGTGAGGATATCCTGGTTCACTTTTCCATTCACTTGGAACGTTTTTAATAGGCTCCTTTTCCCCAGTGGTTGACTGTTCTGCAGAAGAAGATTCCTTAATTTCAATGTGCTCCTCAGTTGACTGATTCTGTTGACTGGTCGACTCATCTTGACTGTTGTTTGCTACAACAACAGACTTTAGGACAATAAAAATTTCCTCATCTTGAAGAAGTTTTTCGTTCCTTGAGCGAGGGTTAGTATCCACAAATACAACATGAATCGATTCTTCAATGCATAAAGTTCTTTTATTATAAACTCTATATGCTCTGCTTGAGGGAGAATATCCAAGAAATATACCTTCTTTGCTTTTTGGATCAAACTTATCAAATTGTCCTTTCCATTATTATGGATGAAACATTTGCATCCAAATGGGTGAAAGTAAATGATGTTGGGTTTCTTACCATTCCATAGCTCATATGGAGTCTTTTTAAGAATGGATCGAATCATACATCTGTTAATAATATGACATGCTTTGGTCACAGCTTCTACCCAGAAGTGGTGGGGTAGAGAGTTTTCCACAATCATAGTTCTTGCCATGTCCTGTAAAGTTCTATTTTACGCTTGACCACTCCATTCTGTTGTGGAGATCTTGGTGAAGAGAATTTGTGAGAGATTCCTTGATCATTGCAGAAGTTTTCAAATGCTCTGCTTTCAAACTCTCCTCCATGGTCACGTCTGATAGTAGAAATGTAGTATCATTTTTCACGTTGAACCTTCTTACAGAAAACTTCAAAATTACTTAGAGTTTCATCTTTATGACTTAGAAAAATAACCCAAGTGAAACCAGAAAAATAATCTAGAATAACAAAAGCATATTTTCTACCACCAATACTAGCAGTTCTAGTTGGACCAAACAAATCGATATGCAAGAGTTGAAGAGGTTTAGTTGTAGAGACAATATTTTTGATTTTGAAAGATGAACGAGTTTGTTTTCCTAATTGACATGCATCACAAATATGATCTTTTGAAAAATCTTGTTTTGGAAGACCAATGACAAGATCCTGTTTGGAAAGTTTTTGAATAGTATGCATGCTAGCATGGCCAAGCTTTCTATGCCATACCTAGGGATCATCAATCGTAGATGCTAGACAAATTTGATTACCAAGACTATCTACATTACTGATAGTATAGAAATTCCTGTCTCTATTACCAGAAAGAATAACTTTACCTGATTCGTCTTCTATAAAACAACCATGTATACTTAAAACAAACCTCATAATCATTGTCACATAGTTGACTGATACTGAGAAGATTGTAACCAAGTTCATCAACCAGGTATACTTCGTCTACATCACATGTTGAGCTCAGAGGAACCTTTCCAACTCCAATTATGTTTTCTTTTGATTTAGCTCCTAAGGTAACTGTTCCTCCATCTAGTTTGGTGACCGTTTTGAATAATTGTCTGTCACTAGTCATATGCCTGGAACACGCGCTGTCAAGATACCACTTTCCTTTTTCGATTCTTGTTGTAGTGTTCCTGCAAAAAAGGATTACTTATTTTTAGGTACCCAAGCCTGCTTGGGTCTTGAATGGTTAGATTTCTGAGTATTAGCTTGACAAGAAG
Organism: Nicotiana paniculata; assembly: GCA_005239505.1. Lineage (NCBI taxonomy): Eukaryota > Viridiplantae > Streptophyta > Magnoliopsida > Solanales > Solanaceae > Nicotiana > Nicotiana paniculata. The sequence goes on along the minus strand of MDKI01196558.1, from coordinate 14,632 downwards.
ATTTAGGTCGCCAGACCCATCTCCTGTTATCCTTGAACCTGCAATGATTAGAAGTGTGCCCAAGTTTTTCGCAATAAAAGAAAGAAGGATTATTGGGATTTCCATAGCCTCTTTCTGCTCTGATTCTATTCCTGCATTGGTTAATGTTCTGACTATTTTTTCCACAATAAGAGCATGTAGTAGGATTTATAGTTCTAATCAAAGATGTATGATGAGCCATCTGATTTGATTTGGCAGAACTATGACTGGTGGATTTTCGCAATCCATTCAGTTGAAGTTGAAGTTCATTAACTTCATCTTGAAGCATATCACACTCAATTTCACAGACTTCCAACTTCAAGGCCTAGTCTTTCTTTTCTCTTTTGATTTTTTAGAGTTCATTTGGAACTCTTTCAATATCTGCAAGAGCAGTATCAACAAATTATTGGAGTTCATGACAATTAGGACATGTAGGAAGACATACCTCACTAGTTCCTTCGTCTTCCATAAGACCAAGTTCACCTGAGTCCCCTTCCTCATATGTTTCTTCGTCTGCCATGGGCCCAAGTTCACATGAGTTTCTTCTATTATGGACATGAAATACATATTTGCAATTTCTTCATGGTCAGATTCTTCTTCATCACTCCAGGCTCCAAAGAACTTTTTCTTTTGAAAGTTCTTACTGAGTTTCTTCTTCAGTTCGGGGCATTCGGCTTGAATGTGTCCTTGTTTTCCATATTCATAGCATCTTCCATCATTTTTATCATTATCATTATTCGTATTTCCTTTTCTGAAGTTTGATTTATCTCTCCTGCTATTTCTATTTTTTCTCATCATGCTTGTTACAATTTGAGAGAGCATGGCTATGTTTTCATCTTGTTCTCCTCCTTCCTCTTCCTCTTCATTTTCTGGTTCAGCTACAGTAGCTTTGAATGCAACTATTTTCTTCTTTTCTTGTTGAATCTGCATGTCCAAGTGAGTTTTCTCAAAGGTGATTAGATCACCTCTAAGTTCATCATAGGACATCTTGTCAAAATCCTGACATTCCAGAGCAATAACTTTGGGTTGCCAAATCGTGGGAAGACTTCTTAGAATTTTTCTGACATTTTCTCCGCTTTTTATTGGTCTACCAAATGATTGTAAATCTCCAAGGATTTTGTTGAATCTGGAGAATATTTCTTCCACTGATTCTCCATCCTTCATTTGAAAAAATTCGTAGTCCCGAACAAGAAGATTGATCCTTGTTTCTTTCACTTTGTTGGTTCCTTCATAGGTGACCTCTAATTTATCCCACATTTCCTTAGCAGTTTCAAACCTTGATATCTTTTCATATTCTTCTCCATTGATAGCATTATACAACATATGTTTTGCTTTGGCATTCACTATTGTGACAACAGATTGTTCATCAATGTAGTCATCTAAGTCAAGTGGATCAGTTGATACTATGACTTGATCATTTTCATCTTTCTTTGGCGGAATTGGAAGATTTTCATTTTTGATCACGCGCCAACTTTAACGTCATATGACATAGTGTATGTTTTCATACGTATTTTCCAGTGAGAAAAGTGTTTCCCGTTGAAATATGGAGGTCTTACTTGAGAAGTTCCTTCTTGAAATAGCTCTCTAACGACTGTGTTTGATCCCATGATATTTTCCTCACTAGCTGTTAAGCAAAGCTTGTGAACCTAGATCTGATACCAATTGAAAGTACAAGGGGAGGTGGGGGAAGGGGGGGGGGGGAGGGGGAATTGTAGCCAATTAAGTGTGAGTTTAGTTGACTAGGTTTTGCACAGTGAACAATTTCAGTAGGAATGAACTAAAAAACGAAAAGGTAAAGAAGGCACATCAATTTTTATACTGGTTCAGTACCGGTGTGGTACCTACCTCCAGTTTCCTTAGGTTACAAGGGTTCTCTTAGATCTTTGATAAAGGATTACAATAGTGATGGTTTTAGTACGTTCACCATAACGATATTCAACAACGGTGGTTTTTGTAATGTTGACACAACTCTCTTTTTGTGTTCTAACTCTTCCTATCTTTTGTGACACTTGTAGACTCAAGAATACAATATTTGTACTAAAAACTAGAAAGACTTAGAAAACAGTTTGTTTAGTTGCATAAGTCTTCTTCTTGAGATTGCCAGTCTTCTTATAGGAGAGTTTGAATAGCCGTTGTGGATTGGTCTTTGATTGAGGCACAAAATCCTCTAAGAGATTTGATCCAAGGGGTACCTTCGAATCCTGCACATGAGATGGACTGAATTCTTTTACATCCTTCCCCTTTCATATCCAAATTTTAGGGAGTGATTTGTGGCTTAGATTTGGTTGATCAATCTTCTGATTCTAATTTAGTCCTTGAGGTATGACCTGATATTCTCTAGCAGCTGCACTTGATATGTTTCCTTGTTGTGACAACCTCAATGTCCTTTGATTGAGACTAAAGCGTCTGGACTAATTTTGTTTCCTTTTTGATGACTTTGACTTCCATTGATTTAGCATTGTTCATGTTGCCTCTGATCTCGTTTCCATTATGATATCCTTGCCTTTGAACTTCCCTTGAAGTAGTGCTACTTCCTGATTTCCTGCAATCAAATAGATACGATTAATTGTCATCATTGAAATTCAGATGTAACACATAAAAGTGTTCCTTCTCATATATTAAAGTTTTTTTTTCCTATTTGGATTATAAGACAACAAAATGCTTGAAAGTTGGAAATTTGGAAAAAGGGAAATGAATGAATGCAACAAAAACTAATAATGCTTGATAAGGGTTTTTGAAGTTTTAAGGAGTTAAGTTTGAAATTTCATCGTCAAGTTTATAGATTTCTGTTTCTTGTTTGTAAAACATATATTTCAAGTTTAAGTTGAAATACTATATACTCCATATTTATGGCCAAAAAATGATTGATGAAGTGGTAAATTAGTTGTACTAATGTTAATTGAAGAAAATAAACATTACGTTGGTTATTATATAGACTTGTTATTTAGGTTTATAAATCCTGAAATGGTTCTTACATATTAATTTCTGAATTTGTTCAGAAGTAATTAGCGAAATCACGCATCTCTTTTTTCTAGTTATAAAGGAAAAAGGGTATAACTTGTTGATTGGTTCAGCCTATTGTTGGAATAAGTAATTCGGGCACAATCTCTTTCCAATATATATATATATAGCACAATCTCTTCCAAATTATATCATAATAGTGGTTTAAAACTTTTAAGACGCTACAACATTATCACGAAAAGAAAATATCGCTAGTAGCAACTGTTATTGTAGAAAGCGATCAAATCTTTTGATCTTGTTCGTACTTGGAAAAGTTTCCTTTTCAATTCCAGAACACAGACAGATATCTGCATTACTCCCTTTGCTAATTAAACTCTAAAACAGTAGCAATCACAAATTGAAATTTACTTCGTCTACCCAGCTTTACGTTTCCTATTGAGATTCTGATAGTTTTATTGTTGTCTAAGCCTCTGCTCTCCAATTCAAGTTTGTGAATGATAAACAGGTTGATTACATAATGCATCTGATTAATTCTTTTATTGTAAGGTGTCTTTTGTTATCTATTTTGGAGAAACCATGTTTAGATGTGGATGAAGGAGAGTCTTGGAGCGACAGTAAAGTTGTCTCTGTGTGACCTATAGGTAACGTAACGGGTTCAAGCCGTGGAATCAGCCACTCATACTTGCGGCTGCCTACTTCACAACTCCGTAAGATGCGGCCTTTCTCCGAACCTTGCGTGAACGCGGAATACTGTGTTGCACCAGGCTACTTTTTTTTAATGTTCAAATGTGGATAAAGGTTTTTAAGTTTATTTTCTTTGTTGTTCATGTTGAGTCCCTCCGGTCTCAATTCCAACCATACCAATAAGCCATAAAAAATGAAAACAACTTATGTAATAACATTTGAATTACTTCTTTATTCCGTTAAAGGGTTAGAAGCAAAAATAATACTAAATTAGGGAAATATATGCAAACGTTTGGTAGATTTTTACGTTGCAATCGCCAAAAATTTGAGTGGATTTACTCTCTTAATTAGGGAAATATATGTTAGAACCGAAACAAGTGGTATTAGAGCGAGGTTCAAGACAGACTCATCTTGACGGGTTTAGTTCTAGCCGCAACCTATTTGACGGTAATCATGATTTTGTCTGAGAAATTTGACCTGAGAGCTACACACGTTGAGACAAACTTTGCGGTGGAGATTTGGAGATGCGACCTGTTGAAGATTATATGAAGAAGATGGATCAAGTTTATTTTATCAGAAAATTCAGGCCAAGAGGGAGAATTGTTAGGGTTGTCCTGATTTACTTATATATTTAATTTTCCTATCTGTTGAAGGAAAGGGCAACATATTTACCATAATTGAGTTTTCCTTTTTGTAGAAGGAAATTATAATTCTTCCATGCTTGGCTAGTCCTTTTTCTTGCAGGAAAATATTTGGACTTCTATAAATTGAGGATCCTTCCTTCTCATTCAGTAGGATCCACAATGTAGCCATATGGGGTTTGAAAGTCGTGTTTAGAGGAGAACTTTACGGGACAAGTGTTAGTGTGCACTTGTGTTTGCCTCTTCGTGAGGTTGTTCTCTCAATATTTTGTACTCTATTTTATATAGTGGATTGCTCATCTCCGCCCGTGGACGTAGGTTAATTGGCCGTACCACATTAAATATTTGTTTCTCTTTTGGTATATTTCTCGTTTGTTGTCTGATTTATCGCTGTTTAAGGTTTGCTTTACTAGCTCCCGCATGACACCTGATTTTTCGATCCTAACAATATATGCTACTCATTGTTTATGTATTTACTCTTCTTAGATCACTCATTTAGGTGTTGTCCTACTGTTTAGGTCTTTATTCTGTGTCCTATCATTTTTTGGGGATTTTTGATTTTTGAAAGCGTAGCAGCTTGTGAGGAGCTACGTTTCTTAGAGAATTTTACTTATGAGGTTGTTTATATCTATCTTTACAAGGTAGGGATAAGGTCTGTTTACACACTATTCTCCCAAAATCTCGCTATTTATGGTTATACTGGGTATGTTGTTATTGTTGGTTGACCAAGAGAGCTTAATTGGACATATCACATGACAAGTTGGTATAAAGAAAAAGAAAATAAAAGAAGTCTTGCTAAACATATATACTCAAGTTGTAGTTGATATTTTACAACTCCATAGTCACTAGCAGTAATTGTTGACTAATAAGGGTTGTGGTGGAGTTGTGAGTATTCCTTCGTCCTTTATCAGAGGTTTCAGGTTCAAGTCCTAGTTTTGGAGTCACTTTTACGGGGAAGCGTTTCTTGGATCCATCACATGGCCCATGTGAAGAAGTTAAGTTTTCTTTGGCTTTAAATTTCCAGCCAACCAAATCAACATTAGAAAAGATCTCGGCCGTAATTGTTCTTTGATTTCACATGTAGAAGCTGACTTTTACAATATATGTTGATGTCATTACGTACATTATCATGAGCGTTCTGCAACTATAAATAGGTGTCTCTAATTTCATTTGTAAAATACACCAAACAGCTAGAGTAAGAGATAATTTATAGAATAAGAAGAAGAATACTCTGTGAGGAAAAATATAGAGAGTTTGAGCGGTATATAAGCGAGGTGGGAAAATCAAAAGAGGGTTATTCCTTTTTACTATTAGTGGTCTTGGAGTATTTTACTCGGTGCCTCAAATTGTAAAATCCTTGATATAGTGAAATCAGTTATTCCTCTCGGGTCATGGTTTTTCCCTTATTCAGAAGGGGTTTCCATGTAAAAATCTCGGCGTCTTTGTTTCTCTTAGTATTGCCATTGGTTACTGTATTTAGTAATCTGCATTTATTACAGTCGTATGCCATGAATATTATTTCTGTGGGGTTTATTTTTTTCCAACAATTGGTATGAGAGCACAAGTTCTGCTCATTCACAGAAATATTATTTACGGTCTATTTTACTTTGTGACAACGAAAAATGTCAGGAGTAAAATATGAAGTAACAAGATTCAACGGTAATGATGATTTCTCCATATGGCAAAGAAGGATGAAGGACCTATTGATCCAACAAGGGTTAAACATTAGATTAGATGGAAAAGAGGCAAAGCTCGAAACCATGAAAGCCGAGGATTGGGCAGACATGAATAAGAAGGCGGCTAGTGAAATCAGCCTACACTTTTTTGATGAAGTACTCAATAATGTCGGGGATGAAAATAGTGTACGTGGTAGTTGGAAAACACTAGAAAGTCTTTACATGTCCAAATCCTTAACAAATAAGTTGTTTTTGAGAAAAAAACTTTATGCCATTCATAGTGAAGGTATAATTTTTTTGTCCCATTTAAATATGTTTAATGGATTAATCACTCAGCTGGCAAACCTCAGAGAAACAATCACTGAAGTAGATGACTCTATCATGCTTATTAACTCATTGTTGTCTTCCTATGATAATTTGGTAACAACCATCCTGCATGATAGAGATACCATTGAGTTAAAAGAGGTCACATAAGCCATCGTACTCAATGGTAAGATGAGGAAGAAGCTCGAAAATCAAGGACAAACTTTTATCATGGAAAACAGAGGAAGAAGTTTGTATAGAGAATCTAGTAGCCGTGATAAATCAAAAGCTCGTGAAAAGTCCAAGAAACGGTCAAAGAGTAGAATTGCTAAAGTTGCAGTCAACCCGGTCACTTCAAAAGAAATTGTCCAAAGAAAGGTCGGGGCGAGAGTAGTGTCCAGAAGAATGATGACAACACAATTGCTGCAGTGTACAACAATGATTCAGTGGTTCTCTTCGTTCACGAGGGTCACGAATGCATGCACTTTGCAAGCCAAGAGTCGCAATGGGTGGTTGACTCAATAGCATCATACCATGCCACACTGGTAAGAGAATTCTTTTGTAGGTACAAAGTAGGAGACTTTGAAATGGTCAAGATGGAAAAAACCAGTTACTTAAATAATGTGCGGATTGGCGATATTTGTATCAAAACAAATGTCGGATGCACATTACTTCTGAAAGATGTGTAGCACGTACTAGATCTGCGAATGAATTTGATTTCGGGATCACTCTAGATCGAGACAGGTACGAAAATCACTTCGTCTATAAGAAATGGAGACTCACCAAGGGATCATTGGTGATTAATTTCACCACTGTCATGAGAAGACAGTTCTTGGAACCCCACAACATAATGGTGTAGATGAATTGATTAATTGCACCATTGTCAAAAAAGTGAGAAGTATGCTCAAGATGAATAAACTAACTAAGTCATTTTGGGGTGAAGCAGCTCGCACAGGCTGTTACCTGATTAATAGAAGTCCATCAGTTCCATTGGAGTTTGACATTCTAGAGAAAGTCTGCACCAATAAAGAAGTGTCCTACTCCAATCTGAAAGTGTTTGGATGTAAAGCTTTTGCACACGTGCCGAAGGAACAAAGAACGAAGCTGGATGATAAATATATTCCCTGCATCTTCATTGGTTATGAAGAAGAATAGTTCGGCTACAGATTGTGTGACCTAGAAAGGAAGAAGATCGCCAGAAGCAGAGACGTGATCTTTAGAGAAGATGTGATAGGGATCGATGGTGATCAATCAACAAATACCATAAAGGATAATGGTACAGGCACTAACGTTGTTACTACTCCTACTGTACATGTACGTAATCCTTCCACAAGAGAAGAATGGAAAACATAAGGTGTAGATAAGAGGTTGCTGAGCAGGAGGAGCATTCCACAAAAGGAAGAAGAAGAGCAACAACAAAAATAAGAAGGACAACAACCTATGAGAAGATCTGAAAGAGAGAAGGTAGAGTCCACGAGGTATCCTTGTTCAAAATATATCTTCCTCATTGATGAGGGGGAGCCAGAAACTTCAAGGAAGTGCTGTCACATCCTAAACAAATCTAGTGGATGGAAGCCATGCGAGAAGAGATGGATTCTCTATGGAAGAATGGCACGTATGAACTGCTTGAACTTCCAAAAGGCAAAATATTGCTCAAGTGTAATTGGGTATTTAAGCTCAAGAAACACGAAAATAACAAGCTGGTCAGATCAAAGCTCGATTGGTGGTAAAATATTTTGAACAAAAGAAAGGTAATGATTTTGATGAAATTTTCTCACATGTTATCAAAATGAATTCTATTGGAATAATCTTGAACTTGGTAGCTAGCCTAGATCTTGAAGTGGAGCAGTTGGACATGAAAACTACATTTCTGCATGGAGATTTGGAAGAAAAGATCTATATAGAGCAACTAAAAGGTTTTGAAGTAAAGGCAAAGAAACACGTGGTGTGCAAGTTAAAAAAGAATCTTTATGGGCCAAAACAAGTGCCAAGGTAGTGGTACAAGAAGTTTGACTCATTCATGAGAAAAAAATGCATAAAGACTTTTTCAGATCCATGTGTATATTATAAGAAATTCTCCAATAGTAACTTTATCATCTTGTTGTTATATGTGGATGACATGCTGATTGTAGGACAAGATAAGACGTTGATTTCCAAGTTGAAGAAGGATTTTTCCAAGTCATTTGACACGAAAGACTTGGGTCCAGAAAATACTAGGAGTGGAGATTGTCCGAGATAGGACAAATAGAAAGTTGTTGCTGTCACCGCAAAAGTATATTGAACGTGCACTTAAACGCTTCAACATAATGAGTGCTAAACCATTTAGCATGCCTCTTGCTGATAATATGAAGTTGAATAAGACAATGTGTTCTACAAAAAAGGAAGATAAAGAAAGTGTGCCAAATTTCCATATTCCTCTGCCGTCAGAAGCTTGATGTATGCAGTGGTATGTACCAGACATGATATTTCTCATGTTGTCAATATTGTTAGTCGGTTTCTTGACAATCCCGAAAAAGAACATTGGGAAGTTGTGAAGTGGATACTCAGGTATCTAAAAGGAACCTCAGATGAATACTTGTGTTTTGGGAGATCAGATCCAGTCTTGAAGGGTTATACAAATGTTGATATGGCCGATGATATTGATAATAGAAAATCCATTACTGAATATCTATTTACTTTTTCAGGGGAGCTATATCATGGCAGTCTAAATTACAAAAGTGCGTTGCCCTTTCAACAACTGAGCAGAGTATATTGCCGCTATATAAACTGGCAACGAGATGGTATGGATCAAGTGCTTCCTTCAAGAGCTTGAATTGCATCAAAATAAGTATGTCGTTTATTGTAAAAGTTACATTGCAATAGACTTGAGCAAGAACTTCATGTACCATACAGGAACAAAGCATCGACATAAGATATCATTAGATTCGTGATCAAGTCATGAACGAATCTTTGCAGGCCAAGAAGATTCACACGAGTGAAAATCTTGCGAATATGTTGACCAAGGTAATACCGAGAGACAAGTTCAAACTATGTAAAAAACTTGTCGGCATGAACTTTATATAAAAAACTAGAGTTACCTCCTTCAGGTGCATCGAAATGGAGGGGAAATTTGTTAGGTACATCCCATGGCCCATGTGAAAAAAGATACATTTCCTTTGACTTTGAAATGTTGAGCCAACCAAATCAATAGTAAAAATGATTTGGGTAGTAATTGTTCTTTGATTTTGCATGTAGATAGTAATTGTTCTTTGATTTTGCGTGTAGAAGTTAACTTTTGCAGTAAATGTTGATGTCATTACGTACATTATCATGGGTGTTCTACAATTATTAATAGGTGCCTTTACTTTCATTTGTAAAATACACCTAACAGATAGAGTAAGAGAGAATTCACAGAGTAAGAGGAAAAATACTTTGTGAGGTAAAATATAGAGAGTTGGAGCGGTATATAAGCGAGGTGGGAAAATCAAAAGAGGGTTATTCCTTTTTAGTATTAGTTGTCTTGGAGTATTTTACTCGGCAATAATTATTATAATATCCTTGCTACGATGAATCAGTTGCTCCTATCGATTCGTGGATTTTCCTTATTCAGAAGAGTTTTCCATGTAAAAATCTCGGTATTCTTGTTTCTCTTATTATTGTCGTTGGTTATTGTATTTGGTAATCCACATTTATTACATTCATATACCGTCAATATTATTTCTGTAGACATTATTTTTCTCCAACATATTTTATCCCTCAATGTGGGACTTTTCTGTATGAATACTAATTTAGTCGGACTCAGATGTCGGATACAAGGTGAGAAACAAAAAAGCTATATCGTTGAAGAAGAGTAATTGTTGCAGATGCTGCAATTTGGGCCAGGCCATGAGGATTTCACATGCCTTCCTTGGAAAAATGGCTTGATTGAATGTCCAATGAATTTGCCATACCTCTTCCCATGCAATATATAAACCTTGGGACCAATCATTCCTTTTATTTGGTCCATTACTGGACCACTAAAACTTAACCTATTTCTCACGAAGACTTTAGGATTATAGGTCCATGTCCAATTCCAAATATTAATGAAGAGTTCCAAAAATTCTATGTATGACTCACACCACTTGGCAAATTTAATTTTGGTTTAAACCTCCCTTCTTCATATTAGAGTTGACTCTATAACAAAAAAAAAAAAGAAAAAAGAAAAAAAAAAACCATGTCAAAAAAGAGCTAGTAGGGAAGCTTCATTGTTAGTGCATGGCTATAGTCGACAAAGATAAACACGCGAATGTACGAGAAACAAGTACAATGTATCTATTGTCTTTGACTCGACCTATATATATAGTTGAATAATTTTGAAAATGTAATGAAATTGTAAGTATTAGATCGGAATTGGATCAAAGAATTGAAATTTGTACATTTCGAGCTAATTCGAATTCCTCCTACCCGAGGAAACTCAACTAGTGAAAAGCCCCACCAAGAGCCCTTATTTTAGGGGAACTCATGACCGGAAACAATTCTTATAGCTTGTTCAATCTAAATGAGGGAAGTAATTGAAAAAAATCACAATAGGACATCTTGAACTAAGGGAACGAACGTTAATGACACCAAAAGAAGTGCGAGCATTTCCCTATTGACACTAAGGGTTGTTGATATAACGGTACTACTGTTTACTAGCTTAAAATTCTAAATTCGTCTCTAAACAAAATTTATGATAACAAAAGCACGTTGTAGGACGATCGCAGATAAAACAAAAAGTTCAAAATTAAGTAGGCTATACTCCAGTTAACACGAATTAAGTAAAATGATCTTACTCATATTCACAACATTAAAGAAAAATAGCTTAGTCGGCATGTTGTGGACCTAGCAGCCAATCTAGACTACTAAAAGAGCAGAATAGAAGCTACCATTTTGACACTTATATTTGGACCCAAAATGGGCTAAAAGCTTGTGAATTTCACCTGACTGAGAGTCATCTAAACACCCTGTAACTGGTCCTGCTCTTCTTCTGTAAAGGTCCCCTCCCATCTCCCACATACACATTTTCAAGAATAATTAACCTAAATAACTGTCAACTCAACTGCTTATATTAAAAATAGCCAATAAATGTATAATAAATGTACACTACTAAAAAAAAGAATTAGCGATGGACAAATTCAGTAGTTAAACGAAGAAATCCGTCGATAACCCTAGTTAGCAACGAATTAGCGATAAATTATCAAGAAATTCTGTTAGCTATAAGCGATAGCGATAGATTAGTGACGAAGTTAAGTTTTTTTTATAGTAGTATAATTCATAGTACATAATATCTGTATAATTGTATATAATTAATGTATAATTTAGAAAAAAATAGTCAATAAATCTGATCGATATTTGTGTAAAGAACTTTTGTATTTCTTGTTTTCACTTGGTGGCAATAGTACAAGATTCGTGTGTCCAAGTTGATAAAACTAAGTTCTATGCCCATCATTGACTTTCCAAATGAAAATTTGACATCATTGAATAGTACAAAACAATGTGTATAATATCGCTACACACATTGTCTCTCTTTACAATAGATGGTGACTTATTAAGTATATATTTCAAAAAAATTCTGGCTATACATACATAGTTTTAGTCAAAAATAGTAGGTACATCTGCTCTTGACATCTGTTCAAATGACACCCCTTTCTAAAAACAATTACCTATTTATACGTTATATTTTAAAGCCTAAAGTAATTAAATGCATGATAAATACAAGGATTGATTCTCCTTCAAGAGGATTTATAATTTGAATTTTATGAGTTTAAATTTATAATTCTATCACTTCACGTCTAATTTACTAGGTTCAAATCTAACTTTTTGCTATTATATATACAAGGTTTAAATCGGTATTATTGAGTTCAGATGAACCCGCAACTTCATGGGTTTGAGAGTTATTTTAAACGTTTAATTTTCAAGAATCCAACTGGCTAACAACAAATGCACTGGCGTGCGTACCCTATATTTGTGCCACCTTTTAACTTGTACCCTAGTTTTAAAAACGATTTGGTAGCCAACTGATAAAAAATTCGTAATAATATGACAATTACACCCCTGACAAAAGATATAAAACCTGCATCACGCATTAATCGCGTGATCTGCAACCTCATTCGTGAAAAAAGATTCACCAGCTTTATAAAAAAACCAGAAACTTGTCCATATTCATCTTCAGCATCACACTTGCATGAAGTTGTTTCACCTTGAAGCTAAAACTTCATGCTAATGTAGCATGAAATTGTTTCATGTTGAAGCTAAAACTTCATGCTAATATAGCAAGAAGTTGTTTCACATTGAAGCTAAAACTTCATTCTAATGCATGCTGAAGTTATTTATCCTGCAGTCTACAATTTTGTCATGAGTTTTATACGAAAATTTAGTCTAAACATGCTGAAGTTATTTAGTTCATTTGCTAAAACTTCAGACTAAACATGCTTAAGTTTTTTAGTTTATTTGTGAAAACTTCAGACTAAACATGCTTAAGTTTTTTAGTTCATTTGTGAAAACTTCACACTAAACATGCTTAAGTTTTTTTCATTTGCTAAAACTTCAAACTAAACATCTTAAGTTTTTGTCTTGAAGTATGTAATTTTCTAATGAGTTTTTGCTAATGCATGCCGAAGTTAGTTAGTTTAATTGCTAAAACTTCAGAGTAAACATTCTTAAGTTTTTTAGTTCATTTGTGAAAACTTCAGACTGAACATACTTAAGTGTTTGTCTTGCAATATGTAATTTTCTAATGAGTTTTGCTAATGCATGCTGGAGTTATTTAGTTCATTTACTAAAACTTATCATGAGTTTATCCGAAACTTCAGTCTAAACAAGATGAAGTTTTTTAATTCATTTGCTATAACTTCAAACTAAATATACTTAAGTTTTTGTCCTGCAGTAATTTTCTGATGAGTTTTTCTAATGCATGCTGAAGTTATGTAGTTCATTTACTAAAATTTCATACCCAAACATGATGAAGTTTTGTCATGCAGTCTACCTTTATTAAAGAAGGGCAAAATCGTCTTTTTAAAATACTTTTAACAAAAAAATGGTACGTATACAAATGAAAAAATAAAACGGGTATAACTTAAAAAGAATCGATCAAATAAGGCGCCACATGCAATTTTTACGTTGCGGCGTGATAATCTAAGTTTACATCAATAGATTATTGCATATATTCCATCCAAAAATGGAACCCCTCCAACACCCCCCACCCCCACCCCAACAAAGAATATAATTCTTGAAAATTTGTATTAGTCTTAGATTTTTTGTCAGTGTTGGACCTAGAAGCGAAGTTAGAATTTTGAGTTATGACTTCTACATTAAAAAAAAATGGACAACTTATTGGATTTTAGATGAATTAAGTATATATATATTAAATAAAGATTTTAACACAAATTTAAGATTCAAGTTTAAGTACTAGATTTTATCGAACTCGTAAGCAAAACTGTAGCTCTGCCCCAGCTTGAACCCTTGGTAGCTAATAGATGAAGATGATAACAGTCAATCAAAAGAAGCCCAAGTTAGTCATTTTCCCTAAGAGATGGACCATTTTAATACTCAATAATTTTAGGAGATTGATTCACTCTATCTGTTTGATTAAGATTGATCACGACCACGATTAAGATAGTTTAAAATTTAAAGCATTAACGGTGTCGGAATATTTACATAACTTAATTACAAGATAATTACAAATAAATTTATATGATAAATAATAAAAATGAAACTAACATGATATCGTAAATGATTCGTGTAAAAGTGCTATGATGGTGACGAAGTTGCATGAGTTTGCAATTAACTTAAGTAGTTGTCCGCCCAAAAAACTATTCGGTAAAATATATGTATATTATCTAAGAGATATAAATAATTTATATAACATCAGTATATAGAACCGAAACTTTCGTGATATACCAAACTAACATGCATGTGCTAGCAAGAGATAATCATATGAATCATCTAATTACATTGTTACACTTCCTAATGTTTGTATATATTCATCAACCCTTCCCTCACATTTATTTCCTTTCACTGATCATCATGGAAAAATAAGCCATATGTTTTTATGTTTCTCTAATTAATTACTTTGCTAAAATCAATTTAAATCAATTGGTCAGCTCTGATTTTTACCAAAAAGTTCTGTACACTGTTACACCTATATATATATATGTAAATCAGTATTCGATTCAGTGCAACAGAGATGACCGACCATTGTATGCATATGCAAAATTAGCTAGAATTTGAAGTTTATGTATTCTAAACTTTCCACCGAATCTATAGCTCTTCTTAATTAGTGAATTAAAGTTCATGCAATATATATATATATATATATATATATATATATATATATATATATATATATATATA
>ML348680.1:474-40398 GCA_005239505.1 Nicotiana paniculata | reverse complement strand
TTTTGCTAGCAGAATCATTGTGCGATCCAAAGGCTACAGTTCAAGTAGAAGAACCAGTTCCATCTTATTGATTATTGAGTCTAGTTGATTGTACTAGAGTTTTAATATAGTATCTGTCAGCTTTTCATAGAAGCAATTATAATAGGTACGTATTGTTCAAGTTAGAGTTAACTTGAGGTGTGTAGAAATTAGCTAGGGGCTAGTTACTACAAAGGAATTAGAGTTAGTCCTAGGATTACAAAAGAGTTTATTTTGTAAGTCGGTTTGACTCATAGTTTTAGTGAAGAGTTTGAGCAATCTTACTGAGGAGTAGGTCCTGGTTTTTTTCACCTTTTGAGCCAGGTGTTTTCCACGTAAAAATCTCTGTATTTTTACTTTACTGCTTTTTATTATTCCGCAACAGTAGTAGTTGGAACACCAAGAAGAACCAGGTTCTTCTACTGAGACAACACTCAAAAATTATTCTTGGATCGAGTGATATCCATAAGTATGTTGTGGATCTTCTTGAATTATTTGATTATCAAGAATTATCCGGCCACTTCTTGATCTCTTTGTGAATATCTCGTGAGTTTATGGGATATTCGAGATGATCTCCATTTTTTGAGATGCCTCTTCAAAGAGAATATGTGGCCCTTTTTATAGGTAGGGTTTAGGGTAGAGTAACCTCCAAGAAACTGTGATATACTCCTTTAAAATTTCGATGCCTACACCACTCTATCTCGAATGTTGAGCGGATTGATTTGGGAGAGATCCAAATGAACCTTGCAACAAACAAAATAACAGTAAACTGTATGGGCCAAAAATTATTTGTGATATGATTAAACCATGTTAGCATTAAGAAGGCCCTCATGGACTGCCACATGTCACCAATGCAACTTCGATAAAGGCTTGCTCTAGGTCGAAGTTGTCTCTTAAAAGGTGAAGGGCGGAGCCGACGAAGTTATTGAAGATCAAGGTCGAGGAGTCATCGATGATCAAGATCGAGGTCGAGCACTCATCATAGACAGAGTAAATACCAACTAGTTTTAGGATAAGACATTAAAAAAGGATATTCTAGCGGATATTCTCTATACTATTGTATTATAAGGATTTTTTTAGGTATATGTTCCCTATAAATTGAAAGATATAAGGGACATAAGATATCCACTTGAAAGAAAACATATTGACTTTCTTTTATAGAATCTGGCTTTACCGCAAACAAACTATATATACCTTTTTCTTAAGATTCTTGCCTAACATTTTCACTCGATCCAAGAACAATTTGAATATTCGACGGTTCATTAATCATTCAATCATTGTCAGAAGAAATATCCACAGATCTCACCATTTACGGGTGACTCACATGTTCTTATTTACTTAAATGACATTCATTGCTATTTATTGTTATTTAATGATATCCCCTTCTTTTTGGGTCATTGAATATTGTTAGTATTGTCAACATTTACTGCTATTTGTATAATATACATATTATCTTATTACAAAATCAATTAACATATCTTTTGGATATTAATATTGGCTAAGGTTGACTCTATTTTATTAAATCTAATTGTCTAAGCCTAGATCTATATTTTGGGTCAAACATAAACAGGTATTATCACTTTCAGTCCGCGCCAAAAATTATTTATATCTGGTAGCCGAGAAAATGTGAAGTGTCATTTTTCCAACGTAAACCATAGGCTATCTCGGGCATGAAAGAGAAGGCCGGCATACAACCGAATTGACTAGAGAATCATAATATTGTGAGGTCCAATTTCAATTATTTTAATGATCAACTGAACTTTTCGTGGTTTTTTTTTCCTACTTTTTCTTTTAAGGGGTGCAGGCAACTTGGCATATAAGAAAGGATAAGAGAAAAGTTCATATGAAATTAACTTTACATGACCATTTACGATGCGGATCGAATATAATGATCCTATAAAGATCTTATGTGTTTTATTTGCTAATTCTTTTGTATTGTTTTGCCGAACTTTTGTTAAATGAACATTTATAATTGATCAAAAAATTAATGTCTAGACAGAGCCAACCTCACATTGATATGATTCAAGAAAAACTTATACACGCGAATGCTCAAATCACTTTAGTCATCTATGTAAAAAATAAATTATAAAATTATTAGGACTTGTCATCTTCTTGTTCTGGTAGCTTTGAACGTTTGAACGCTGGAGTCTGGATTCAAAATCATGGTAGTGTTACAAAATGGCAATGCAACAAACCTACTTTTTTGCTGACAACAAGCGATTTTTCTTTGTTTTTTTTTTTTTTTTTAAACTCGACTCCAGAAATCTTTCATTTTTATATATATATATATATATATGTTATTTTTTCTATTATATATGAGAAGAGGAGGTTGACCAAGGGCATAATGGTCATTTCAAATATATTAGTGCATTGTTTGCTTGTATACTAGGCTCAAAAATTTGGTTGTGGGTTCTTAATAACAGGACAAACCAAAACTAATGTGACCATAAACTATTAAATTCTTTAGGTGAACCCCACTTTCCATTCAACATTCACTATCTTCACTAAATGCGTTACTTGATTGTTATTATTATTTTTCAATAAGTACTTTCAACTAGAAAAATTAACTTTTTGATAATTTTATAATTCAAATATTCACGTGACTAAAAATACTAAGGTTACATATATTTATATATGACAATTTTTTTATCTCCTTAAGAAACATTATTTCATTTATTTCATTTATTAGCTATTCCAGGTAAATAAGATTTCATTAAAAAGAATTAGTGCTAATGTATGTTGATTTACATTCAAATTTTATTATATCATTATCAATTGATATTATTTTTTACAAAGTTCTCATTAAATTGCAATTTCAATTGGAATACTTTATAAAATTCGAAAAAATATATTTAAGAATAAATTATAGTTTCAAGTCCCTTTTTTAATTACAACAACAACAACAACAAACCCAGTTTGATCCCAACATGTGGGGTCTGGGGAGGGTAGTCTGTACGCAGACCTTACCCCTACGTAATGCAGGTAGAGAGGCTATTTCGAATAGACCCTCGGCTTAGGAAGGGTAAGAAGAAGAAGAAGAAGAAGAAGAAGAAGAAGAAGGAAGCAAGGAAGAAAGAAATAAAAAACGAAAAAAAGAAAGAAAAAATAAAAAAGAAAAAAAATGAAAGAAAAAAAAAGATAAACAGTATCCAATAATAGCAGCACAGAATACAATACCTGAGGCGAACAAAACCACATACCATAATAAAAATCAAAGAATATGAAGGGAAATGCACGCTACTAAGCCTATCATTTCTCACTATAAGCTACCTACTAACCCTCTACCTTAATCCTCGACCTCCACACACTCCTATCAAGTGTCATGTCCTCAGTGAGCTGAAACAACGCCATGTCCTGCCTAATCACTTCTCCCCAGTACTTCTTATGCCTACCTCGACCCCTTCTCAAACTCTCCATGGCCAACCTCTCACACCTCCTAACAGGGGCATCAATGCTTCTTCTCCTAACATGTCTGAACCATCTCAGCCGCGACTCCCGCATATTGTCCTCCACGGAGGCTACTCCCACTCTGTCCCGGATAACTTCATTCTTAATTCTATCTCGCCTGGTACACCCACACATCCATATCAACATCCTCATCTCTACTACTCTCATCTTCTACACGTGGGAGTTCTTGACTGGCCAACACTCATCCCCATACAACATAGCAGGTCGAACTACCACTCGATAAAACTTACCCTTAAGTTCTAACGACACCTTCTTATCACATAGAACACCAGAAGCGAGCCTCCACTTCATCCACCACGCTCCGATGCGATGTGTGACATCGTTGTCAATCTCCCTGTTACCCTGGATAATAGACCCGAGATACTTAAAACTCGCTCTCTTGGGGATAACTTGAGCATCAAGCTTAACCTCTACGTCTGCATCATGGGTCTCACTGAATTTGCACTCCAAGTATTCTGTCTTGGTTCTACTCAGTTTGAAACCTTTAGACTCCAAGGTCTGTCTCCAAACCTCCAACCTCGCGTTAACTCCGCTACGCGTCTCGTCAATCAACACTATATCATCGGCAAATAACATGCACCAAGGCACCTCCCCTTGGATGTGACGCGACAGTACATCCATCGCCAAGGCAAACAAAAATGGGCTAAGAGCCGATCCCTGGTGCAACCCCATCACCACATGGAAAAGGTCTGAGTCACCACCTACAGTCCTTACCCGAGTCTTAGCATCATCATACATATCCTTAATCACCCTAATGTACGATACCGGAACTCCGCTAACCTCCAAACACCTCCACAGTACCTCCCTCGGAACTTTATCGTATGTCTTCTCAAGGTCAATAAACACCATATGTAAATCCTTCTTCCTTTCCCTGTACTGCTCCACTAATCTCCTTACCAGATGAATCGCTTCCTTAGTTGAACGCCCCGGCATGAATCCAAACTGATTCTCGGAAATAGACACGCACTTCCTCATCCTGGCCTCCACCACTCTCTCCCAAACCTTCATAGTGTGACTCAATAACTTGATACCTGTATAATTGTTGCAATTTTGGATATCACCTTTGTTATTGTAAATTGGAACCATAGTACTCCACCTCCATTCTTCGGGCATCTTCTTTGCCTTAAAAATAACATTAAACAACCTAGTGAGCCACTCCAAACTTGCTCGCCCCACACTCTTCTAGAACTCCACCGGGATTTTGTCTGGCCCCGTTGCTCTTCCCCTGCACATCCTACGCGTCGCTCCTTCCACCTTATCTACCATATCCGCCTACAATACCCAAAATCCCGCCGACTCTCGGAGTGCTCCAACTCACCCAGCACAATGCATCTATCCCCCTCCTCATTCAACAGTTTATGGAAGTATGTCTGCCATCTTCACATAATGATTGCCTCGTCCATCAACACTTTACCATCCTCGTCCTTGATGCACTTGACTTGGTCTAAGTCACGGTCTTTCCTCTCCCTCACCTTGGCCAACCGGAACAACCTCGTGTCCCCACCTTTGCCCTCAAGCTCCTCGTACAAACGAGCAAATGCTGCATTTTTAGCCGTCGTAAATGCTAACTTTGCCTCTTTCTTTGCCTTTATGTAACACTCCGGATACGTCCTTTTTCCCTCCTCGTTTGTACTCTCTACTAGCTTCAAATAAGCAGCTTTCTTAGCTTCCACTTTACCTTGAACCTCTCCATTCCACCACCAGTCCCCGTTATGAACCCCTGGAGAACCCTTTGTGACCCCTACGACCTCTCTAGCAGCTACCCTAATGGAATCCGCAGTCATGGACCACATACTAGACGCGTCCCCAATACTCATCCAGGCCCTCATAGCCACCAACTTCTCCCCTAACTCCTGAGCTTTGTCCTTGTTCAAGTTACCCCACTTGATCGTCGGTAGCCTGCACCCCGCCCTCTTCCTCCTACTCTTTTTGATCTCCAGGTCTATAACTAGGAACCTATGTAGAGTCGTGAGGTGCTCACTCGGGATGACCTTGCAGTCAGTGCGCAGAGCTTTATCGCATTTCCTGTAGAGAAGGTAATCAATCTGTGTCTTTCACATTGAATTTCGGAAAGTGTCCAGGTTCTCTTCCTTCTTCGGGAAACTCGAGTTAACTATAACCAAATCAAAAGCTCTAGCAAACTCCAACAGAGAATTACCTCCCTCATTCTTTATAACGACCCGACCGGTCGTTTTGGGCTCTAGCGCGTCGTTCAGCGGTTTGAGGCCGTGAGCAGCTTCGTTTCAGGTATTATAACTTGTAGGTGTGGTAGGAATTTAATTTTGGGAAGTTTAGAGTTGATTTAGAAAGAAAATTCTCATTTCAGAAGCCTTAGGTTAGAGGAATCAACTAAGATTGGAACTTTGAGTAAACGACCTCCGAATCAGGATTTGAAGGTTCCTGCAGGATCGTATGATGATTTCGGACTTGGGCGTATGTCCGGGTCGGGTTTTGGATAACCCGGGAGCGTTTCAGTGCATATTGTGGAAGTTAGCATTTTAGAAGAATTTGATAAATTTGGGCTTGAAGTGCAGTTATTGATGTCCGTTTGGGATTCCGAGTCTGGGAATACTTCGTATGGTGATTCTGGAGTTGGGAGCGCGATCGAAAGTGAATTCGGATATCCAAAGGTCATTTTGAAGTCATTTGGCTAAAGATAGAAATTTGAAGGTTTTTGAGAAATCCGACCGGAAGTGGAAGTTTTGATATCGGGGTCGGAACGCGATTTCGGAAGTTAGAGAAGGTCCGTAATGTCGAATATGACTTGTGTGCAAAATTTGGGGTCAATCAGACGTGATTTGATAGGTTTCGGCATCGGATGTAGAAGTTGAAAATTTCTAAGTTCATAAAGTTGGGATTTGGGTGCGATTCGCGGTTTCGATGTTGTTTGATGTGATTTGAGGCCTCGAGCAAGTCCGCATTATGTTTTGGAACAGGTTGGTATAATTGGACGGGGCCTCGGGTGGATTCCGGGTGGTTAACGGATCAAGTTGAGAGTTTGAAGAAGGCTGTAATTTGCTGTCATCTGGTGTGACCTCACCTGCAAGGATTTGGCCGCAGGTGCGGCTTTGGCGCCGCAGATGCGAGAGTGGGCTGGCTTGTCTGGGATCACAGGTGCGATGGAATTTCCTCACCTATGAAGGCGCATATGCGGGCAATGGGTCGCGGGTGCGGATCCGGCTGGAGGAGAAGGAAGCCGTAGGTGCGGGCTCTTGGGCGCACCTGCGGAAACGCAGGTGCGAGGACTGGATCGCAGGTGCGAAAATAGGCCTGGGCAGAATATTTTAAAATAAGGATCTTGGTTCATTTTCTCATTTTTCTCATGGCTTAGGCGATTTTAGGAGAGCTTCAAGAGGGGAATTTTTCATGCAATTTCTTCATGAAATTTCGGATTCCGGGCACGTGGGGCCGAGGGAATTTTGGTCATTTCACTAAGCGGGGTTGGGAAATTATATAATTTGGAATTTTTGCAAATGTTAGAGTATATGTTCATTGGGTTGTCGTTGTTTGGTTAGTTACAGGCGTTGTGCGTCCGTTTGGAGTCATAGGAAGGGCTTGGAGGCCAGTTATGGAATTCCGGAGCGAGGTAAGTCTCCTTTCTAACTTTGTGAAGGGGAATTATCCCCCTAGGTGACTTAATTAAGTATATGCTATTATCTTCGGGGACTACGTACGCACGAGGTGACGGGAGTCCGTGCGTAGCTACTATTATGCCATGTCCGGGTAGTCTAGGACCCACTAGCATGCCTTACATGTTGTACCTGTAATCCTGCCTGTAATACTAAACTGTTAATATAATCGAAATCATAATTGAATATCTAAAGAAGAATAGAGTTCATTTTCTTAATCATCTAAAAAGAGAATTGATTCCTCTGTGGATAATTGTATACCTGGTAGGTTTATATTATGGAATATCATTAAACTTGGCAAATAAGTTTCAAAACAAAAGATTTAAAAGATATAGCTCATGTTCCTTTAAGAAGAATTTTACCATTTTCCTGAGAAAAACTGCTTTCTTGATAAAATACGAATTTATTATGTGGATATGTGTACATATGATCACCTGAGTCGCAGGTATGATTCGCGAGCAGGCTAGCCTTATTATTTGTATGTATAACCGCGTCGCATGATCGATTCGCGAGCGGGGCAGATAGATGCATCTATGGTTCGAGCCGTTCGACCCTCAGCAGTGCACAGTTTATTATTATTGGTCCGCACAGTTCGACCCTCGGCATTGCTTGCGCATGATATTTTCTGTGTAGTTGCTATGATTTTTGCCTGATTACTGGCCTGAAAGTTTAAGTTGTCAACTGAAATGATAGAGATTTAAAGTTATTAAAGATTTTTGGAAGAAGTTGTTCCTTCCGGTTAATTATTTGTTATTCGATCAAATCACCCATGTTGATTAATTGGTGTTACTATGACGAAGATTTAAAGTGTTAAATGTGGAAAGAGTTGATATTGTTTATTCCCGAACTTAATAAATTGCCTATGATAATCATGCTTAGTGTCACACTTGAATATTCTAAATTGACTTTTAGCAAGTGTCTAATTTGACCTCTTGTCACTACCTCTCTGAGGTTAGGCGGGCGACTTACTAAGTACACGTTATTTTTGTACTCATGCTACACTTGCTGTGCATTTTATTGCACAGGTACTTTCATAGCAATGTGGAGGATTTCGGAGACTTAAGCGAGCTGCATCATCCGGAGGCGATCCGCAGCCGACAGAGTCTCCCTCGTACTGTATTTAATTTCATTTTTAATTTCGTAGTCCAATTTGTATTTCGGACAGGCCTTGTGATGATTGTATAAATTCTTAGAAATTGCTCATGTACTTGTGACACCAGGTTCTAGGATGTGTTCGGATATATTTGCTAAAGTGTAATATTTAAACCATTATTTTTAATTAACAGATTTTATTTGGTTAATATGTAATAATATGAAAGGAAATATTTTTCTTAACTGTTAAAACCGGGAATTATTTAAATCAATAAATGATTGGCTTGCCTGACAATGATGTCCGGCGCCATCACGACCTTATGGCTTTTGGGTCGTGACATTCCTATCCCCAAAACTGTACCCACCATGCACATCATCATAACCCCTAGAACTAGCCCCAATATGACCATTGAAATCTCTGCCAATGAACAACTTCTCTGTGTGCGGGATACTACATACCATCTCGTCCAGATCATCCCAAAATTTCTTCTTGACCTCCTGGTTCAAACCTACCTGAGGAGCGTATGCACTAATCACATTTACAGTAAACCCACCAACTACAAACTTAATACTCATCAACCTATCATTTACCCTCCTAACCGCAACCACGAGTTCCCTGAGGTCCCTGTCTACAAAATACCTACCTTATTCTTGCCCCCAACGCTTCCTGAGTACCATAGTTTAAACCCGTCTACATCTCGTGCCCTAGTGCCCTTCCATCTAGTCTCCTGAACACATGCTATGTTGATCTTCCTCCTCTGAAGAATCTTAGCTAACTCTATAGACTTACCCGTCAACGTCCTAATGTTCCAAGACCCAATTCTCAACCTAGAGGCTTTCTTACCCCCTTCCCACCCTTGGACCCCACCCCCAGCCCCGCCCGAGGACATGGCCTTACTCTCACATCGTTTACTACCGCCACTATAAGCAAAAGGTATTATGTAAACACTACCACTAAGAACCAAAAATAGGAACGAAGGACTACAAGCTACGAAACCGAGAGCTAAAAACAACTCAAATGAGAGACTACAAGAGCAGAAACACGAGCAGGAACTAGAACAATGGATCTACCACTTCTACGAAACTAGCCCTATGCAAACACAAGACTAAAATGAATATATGAAACCTTAAGCTTAAAACACAAATAGAAAAGATAGAAAAAGCAATTAATCCAATCAAAATTGCCGGCAAGGAAACATCAATTAATCCAATCAAAATTGCCGGCAAGGAAACAGTAAATAGATATGGGCGAATACAATTCAAGAAAGATGAAACCTGGATCACAGTCGGGAATATCCGGACGCGCTTCCAAATCCGCTGGCTGCTGCTGCTCCGATGAATGCTGAAAAGTCTGGTGCTCCGGTAAACTAGTTGATATCTTCTGCCCCAATTTTATGTTCCTTCACTTTCAAAACAACCACAACGAACCACTATAGCGTTCCTTCGCTTCCAATTTTATGTTCCGTCAATTTGATGTTCCTTCGCTTTCAAGTTTTGGATTCTAGATCTTGAAGTAAATGATCAGATTCCACTTCTCTTTAGCGTTTTGATTTAGCAGACGTGTTAATTCCACTTCTCTTCAGCGTTTTGATTGGATTCCCGTGTTAATTCTTGGCAAGGCACACACTACCAATAATTTGTGTGTGTAAATTGAACAGAAACAATATCTGTGGGTTTCAATTCGTTTTTCCTCTATTTCAATTCTCACTTTTTGAATTGAACACGAGAAGGCTAATCTGTGCAAGAATTCAATTGTGTATCCGGCTAAATTTCCGGCGAGATACACAAACAGAATATTAAAAATTTATTTTTCTATTATATAGAAGAGAGAGTAGAGGTCAACCAAGGGCATAATTGTCACGACCCAAATTTTCAACCCTCGGGATCGTGATGACGTCTAACACCATACTTTCTAGCCAAACCAATGTTAGAGAGATTCAACATTTAAAACAATTAAAACATAATACGAGGCCTAATATTATCTAATAAATGATATCAAAATAATTTATGGAGAAAAAAAACGATGCCACGAAAAACTAATATTTAGCTACCCAGGGTTTGGAGTCACAATTCACGAACTACTAAAGATTACTACAAGTATTTGGCTGAAAGAAAATCTATATGTCTGTTTTGAATGAAATAAAACAGTAAATAAATAATATGGAGAAGACTCCAGGAAATCTGCGG
Source organism: Nicotiana paniculata (assembly GCA_005239505.1). NCBI lineage: Eukaryota > Viridiplantae > Streptophyta > Magnoliopsida > Solanales > Solanaceae > Nicotiana > Nicotiana paniculata. The sequence goes on along the minus strand of ML348680.1, from coordinate 30,004 downwards.
ATGCCAGCAAATCTACCTCGTGTCTCCGTGCGAATGATTGGCTGCTACTCGAAATCAACTCTGACCGGAACCTGGATCTGCACAAGAAGTGCAGATTGCAGTATCAATACAACCGACCCCATGTACTGGTAAGTGTCGAGCCTAACCTCGACGAGCTAGTGACGAGGCTACGGCGGGGCATTTATAATATAACCTGCATACAATGTTTATTAAAGCAAGAAGAAAATACTAGACTAAATAAACAATAACTTGTAGTAAATAATTAATTAACTCAGCTATCTTTCCAGATCTCAACTATAACCAATCCTTATGAAAATTTCCAAGTTACAATTTAAATAACGGTAAAAGAAGAATATGGGAACAACAAAATAAAACAATGAGCATTCCAGTCTTCATCATATAACCAGTAAAACATAAATATTCTCACTTATTACTCCTTGTTGAGGCGTGCAACCCGATCCCACATGTCCACCCTTATTGCTCCTCAATATATATATATATATATATATATATATATATATCCACCCTTATTGCTCCTGTTGCGGTGTGCAACCCGCTCCCACCAGACTAAACAATTTATAATAAAGGTTTCACAAATTAAATCAAAGTCTTTCACAATATTTATGTCTAAACAAATGTAAACAGAAAGATGTACTATTAAGAACTCCACCAATTATTTCTACACAACGAAACCAACCGAAATGTATCATAAGACACTGACAACCAGCTCAACCATTAATGTACCACAATGAAGCTAAGGAACAATTAATGATTTCAATTAAGTGAGGTAATATCTAACAAAACAAGTAGACATGGAAGCATCAATAATCATGAATTAAGACAAGGATATAATAAATTGAAAACGGGGAAGGGAACATGCTAAACAGATAATTTGGCGGCGCATAGGTACTCGTCACCTCACCTATACACCGCACACGTGCAATTTCACACAGCATTTAAGTCAGGGATTCCTAATCCCTCAAGTCAAGGTTAGACCAAACACTTACCTCGATTTCACAAGCAACTCATTGCTCAAGCACAACTTTTCCTTTAGCATTTTCCTCCAACCCACTCGTATCTAATCATAATTAGTTTAATATCATTAATTCTTGCTAAAGGAACTAACTTTTAAGCAAAATTATGGTTCTCCTAAGTTTTCCTATCAAAAGACAAAAATCGACCCCGGTCCGGTTGGTCCAAACTTGGGGTTCGGATCAAATTCCGTTTATCCATTCACCCCGAGCCCGAATATGCAATTGATTTTGGAACCCGACCTCAATTCGAGGTCTAAATTCGCAAATTTCGAAATTCCTACATTCTACCCAAAATTCCCTAATTCTACCATGAAAGTTCTAGACTCTAGGTTGAATCTTGTTAAATGTTGTAAAAGATTGAAAGGAATTAGTTAGGAATCACTTACCTATTATTTGGAGAAGTTTGGGTCTTTGAAAAATTGCCTATGGAGGTTTAAGGTTCGAGAGAATTGAAAAATGGGTGAAAATCCCGTCTAAGTCCCAACTTAACAGGCTGCGGATGTCACAATTGCGAGAAGGATATCGCAAATGCGAACCTTCGCAATTTCTGCTGCCTTCGCATTTGCGACTAATATGTCGCCTTTGCGACTTCTGGGGCCATCGCAATTTCAAATGGTAGTTTGCATATGCGAACATGGGCTTCCCTAGGTACTCTTCGCAAATGTGAAGAACATCTCGCATTTATGAGAATCATCTGGCCCAGACTCTTCGCAAATGCGATAAAAGTCTCGCATTTGCCATGACTGCCTACATCGCAATTGCGACGCCTGATCTCGCAATTGCGAGATCAGAGGCCTGTACATACACCAGACGCATCAACTATGTTTTTCTAAGTTCTAAACCCTCCGCAGCCTATCCGAAACTCACCCGAGCCCTCGGGGCTTCAAACCAAACATGCACGCAAGTCTAAAAATATCATACGAACTTGCTCGTACGATCAAATCATAAAAATAACACCTAAAACTACGAATTTATCATCAAAACTCAAGGTTTCTCAAGAACACTTCAGATTCACTAACTTTTCAACCGGACGTCCGAATCACGTCAAATAAACTCCGATTTCCATGAATTTCACAGGTAGGACTTAAATATCATAACAAACCTGTACCGGGATCAGAAACCAAAATACGGTCCCGATACCAACGAGTTCAAACATTAATTCATTTCTTTATTTCCTTTAAAATTCAGTATAACAATTTTCTTCAAAAATTAATTTCTAAAGCTAGGGACCTCGTAATTCAATTTCGGGCATACGCCCAAGTCCCATATTTTACTGCGCACCTCCCAAGATCGTCGGAACATGGGTCCAGGCCCGTTTACTCAAAATGTTGACCAAAATCCGCTAAAATCAAATTTTAACTCTAAAAATGATCATTTCTTATATTTTCACATAAAGGCTTTTCAGATTCACGCCCGGATTGCGCATGCAAAATGAGATAAATAAAATTAACCGTTATGAGGCTAATAAGCCTGGAATGGAGTCTTAAACTATAAGATGACCCTTTTGGGTCATCACAATAATGGTCATTTCAAATATACTAATGCGTTGTTTGCTTGTATACTAGGCTCAAAAGTTTGGTTGTGGATTCTTAATAACAAGGAAAACCAAAACTAGCGTGGCCAAAAGCTATTAAATTCTTCAGGTGGACCCCACTTTCCATTCAACCTTCACTATCTTTATTAAATGCATTACTTGATTGTTATTATTATTTTTTCAATAAGTACTAGAAAAATTATCTTTTTGGTAATTTTATAATTCAAATGTTTACCTGATTAAAAATATTATGGTAACATAAATTTATATATGACAATTCTATTATCTCCTTACGAAACATTATCTTATTTATTTTATTTACTAACATTTCAGGTATAGAAGATTTTATTAAAAATTTTTTAGTGATAATATATGTGGATTTACATTCAGATGTTCTTATATTTTTATCAATTGATATCATTTTATAAAGTTCTCATTAAATTGCAATTTCAATTGGAATACTTTATAAAATTAGGAAAAAAATATTTAAGAACAAAATATAGTTTAAGTCCCCTTTTTATTATAGAATATTGACATTTGTTCAAATTGTATAATAAGCATCCCCTCTCTAAAATATGATTTGAGAATATCTGAAGTAAAAATTAAGACAATAAATTTGTGGAATGTTTTTCTTTTAAAATTATTATATATTGAGAAGTATGAGAAGTATCGTCATACATGATTATACTTCTCCCTCTATGATCGAAGTTAGTTGAGTACTTCCTCTATTCGATAAAAATTCAACATTATATATATTTCAAAATATATAAATATGCAATTAATTATTTTTTTTAAAATCTCAAAAAATAACTATAATTGTATTAATCATTAAATAGTATCTCATTCATATCAAATGAAACTAAAAGAAATTACAATATTTGAATTTAACGTAAATTGATTAGTGTTTAGAGTGACCGAGAGATTAAATTATTTTTAATATTATTTCATTTAATTAGAAAAAAATAAAAAATTTCTTGTCACAATTCTTAATAATTAAAAACCACGATTATTATTTCAAAGAACCAAAAAATACCTTTTCATCAATGTAACGACCCGACCGGTCGTTTTGAGAATTTAAGCTCTGTTCGGTGGCATAAGGCCTTGAACAGATTCACATTATGTATATCGACCTGCGTGCATGGTTGAATTCAGTTACCAGATGATTCAGAGTCAAATTGGAAGAAGGATTCGAGTTTTGGAAGCTTAAGCAGTGAGATTTGTTCGGAATTTGAATTTTGTGTAAACGGCTCCGGAATAAGTTTTGGATAATGTCAAAAGCTCTGTATGGTGATTTTTGGACTTAGGTGCGCGTTGGGATTCAGATTTGGAGGTCCGTAGGGTAATTTGAGGCAATTCGGCGAGAGTTGGAAAATTTGAAGTTTGGGAAATGGAGAAGTTTGAACCACAGTTGACTTTTGTGATATCAGGGTCAGAATGCGATTGCGAGAGTTGGAGCAGCTCTGGGATGTCAATTGGGACTTGTCTGCAAAATTTGGCGTCATTCCGGGCTGAATTGATAGGTTTCGCACGAGTTTAGAAGTTTGAAGATTTGAAAGTTCATAAGCTCGATTCATGGTGCGATTCATAGCTTTGTTGTGTTTTGATGTGATTTGAGACCTCAAGAGGGTCCGTGTTAGAGTATGGAACTTTTTGGTATGCTTAGGCGGGGTCCCGAGGGCCCCGGGTGAGTTTCGGACGAGTCGCGGATGAATTCCATGGTTTTGGGGAGGCTGAGTTCTGGTGCAATCGCATTTGCGGACCTTGGGCGCATGTGCGATGATCTCAGGTGCGGAAAAGGAGCCACAGGTGCGAGAGGAAGCGGACTGGGCAACCTCCACAGATGCGGAATATTGGAGCACACGTGCGGTCCCCGCAGAAGAGGTTTCTTGGGCGCAGGAGCGAGAAGGAGCGCAACTGCGGTTGGAATCGCGCACCTGCAGTTGCGCAGATGTGGCTAAGTCGGTCGCAGGTGCGGAAGTCCTGGAAGATTCATTTAAACGAGGATTAGCCATTTTTCTTAAGTTTTGGACTCCGGATTTGAGAGCGATTTTGGGGGTTTTCAAGCTAATCGGTTTGGTAAGTGTTCTTCACCTAGTATTTAATGTATTCCATGGATTTACCTTCATTTCTATCATTAAATTTGTGTTTTTGGTTAGGGAAAGTGTTGGTTTTTGAATCATGATTTGACGGACGAAATACTATCAGAATTTGGTCATTTTTGTACGGTTGAACCCATTTTGGAACGAATGTTTGGATTTTGTAAAATTTGTCGGGTTTCGAGATGCAGGCCCGAGGGTCGGATTTTGTTCAACTTTTGGATTTTGTTAAAGATTTATACTTTATGATCCGTAATAGTTTCTTACAAGTTTTATGTGTGCTTTGAAGTTGTTCTAGTTGGATTTGAGTCGTCCAGATGTCTTTTCACCCGAGAAGTCCATTTTAGAACACCAGGTTGTCGCCTTTGAGGTAAGTATCTTTTCTAACCTTGTTTGGGGGAATTACCCCTTAGGATTTTAGTCCTCTATGTTGATTGTAGCCCGTGTACGCGAAGTGACGAGTGCGTGCTCGAACTTATTTGTAGGAGGTTGGCCTTTTAGGAATCTTAGGTCCTGATATTCCCTTTGTAGGAGGTTGGCCTCGGGGTTATTTCGGATGCCCAACGGGTGAGTTTGTGAATTTGAGAACAGCTGAACCATTCTGGTTCTGGTGTCTCGCACCCGCGATGGTATTTCCGCAGGTGCGGACACGCAGGTGCGACCCCAGGACATTAAATGAATTTCCGCACCTGCGATGGAATTTCCACAGGTGCGGACATGAAGGTGCGACCCCATGCCATTAAATGAATTTCTGCACCTGCGATGGTATTTCCGCAGGTGCGGGCACACAGGTGCGAAAGGGGTGCCGCAGGTGCGACCCAAGGCCACTTAATGAACTTCCGCACCTGCGATTGGGTTTCCGCAGGTGCGACACCGCATGTGTGATCCTAGTGTCGCAGGTGCGAAATGTCTGGGCAGTTTATACCAAAAATCCGAGGGTTTGAATTTCATAATTCCAAAATTGATTGTGAGCTCGGAACATGGCAATTTTCAGTGGGATTTGAAGAGGAGAATCATAGGTAACGTTTTCTAACCTTAATCTCTTTATATATCGATAATATCTATCATTGTTCTCAATCTAACCAATGAAATTGGATGAAAAACCATGAAAATGGGATGAAATTTTCCCAAGTAGAAATCTGAGGATTTAGGGAGATTTAGGCGTCGGATTTTGTTGATTCTTGTTCGAGTGGGTTCATGAGCAAATGGGTGTTCGGGAAATATAAATTTTACCCGATTCCGAGACGTGGGCGTCGGGGACTTTTTGGGCGAATTTCCTAATCTCGCATATTAGCTTATAAATAATTAGCTATTTTGTTCCCTTGAAGTGATATTTACACCATGCAATCGATTTGAATAGATTTGGGCCACCCGGAGTCAGATACTCGTGGCAAGAGCGTGGTATTGGCTTGATTAGCGCAGTCAAGGTAAGTGGCTTGCCTAATTCTGTGTTGGGGACTTTCCCTTAGGCATTTTTATACTGATTTTGTTATGTGGACGCCGTGTACGCGAGGTGACGAGTGCGTATACGGGTCATTGTTGCTAAAATCCTATTTTTACTCCTACGAAATCGCTCATTTTCAATCACATATTGCTGTTTCCATCTTAATAGAGTAGATAGCTTAAGAGTAAGCATGCCTACCTGTTCTGACTTGATTTCCTCTGATTTGCTACTAGTCACATCATACTTAGGTAGCTTTACTCTATTCTTGCCTGTTGTTCTTCCTGGATTGTTTAATTAAGCCATAATTAACATATTTCTACTTTGCATATTTAAATTAGGACTATGGACCGAGATCTGGGAGCTTTCCCCCTGTACTGCATTTCATATTAAATTGGGACTACGGACCGAGATCCGGGAGCTTTCCCCCTGCACTGAAATACATATTTAAGTTGGTACTACAGATAGAGATCCGGGAGCTTTCCCCTTGTACTGCATAACATATTTAAATTGGGACTACGGACTGAGATCCGGGAGCTTTCCCCGTGTACTGCATTGCACATTTACTGTTGAGATATATGCTGTGCTGAGCCGAGGGCTCTCTTTCTGTTATTAAATATTTCCGTATTTGTTAATCTTGTTTACCATTGCTTATCTGTATTTCACTGTTTTAAATTATATATTGATTTGTTTTTTTTTAAACTCAGTAGGGCCTCAACCTGACCTCGTCACCACTTGACTAGGGTTAGGCTTGACACTTACGGAGTACCGAATGTGGAGTACTCACGCCCTTTCCTGCGCATGTTTTCCCCATGTGCAGATCCAAGTTCCAGCACCCAGTATCATGGCTAGGAGTCTTCCTAGCAGCAACCAGGAGAACGCGAGGTAATTCTACCGCATCCGCAGAATCCCACGAGTCCCCTTCTACTCTAGTATAGGCTTAGAAGACTTGTGTATTTTCCACTGTTTCATTGTATAGAGATACATTTAGTACAGAGCTTATGACTATGGTGACATTCCGGGTTTTGGGAAGTGAAAGTGTATATGTTGAGCAACTATTCTATATCTACTTGAGTTCTTTTCTGTCTTTATTTTATTGATTCTGTCATTTTTCCGTAAATGTTAGACTTACCTAGTCATAGAGACTAGATGCCGTCACGATACCTTTCAGAGGGTAAAATGGATCGTGACAAGTTGGTATCAGAGCGTCTAGGTTCATAGGAGTCACAAGTCACAGCCGGTTTATTAAAGTCTCGCGGATCGGTGCGGACACGTCCATATCTATCTTCGAGAGGCTATGTAACTGTTAGGAACAATCAAATTCTTTGGAATTCCTTATCGTGCTAGTTGCTGTCATCAAATTCTTAAACTCTATTCTACTCTTGCTTGCAGATGGTTCGTACCCGTACCGGACGTACTGAAGACCAGGCACCCGAGTCCCCAGTCAGATCCACTGGAGGCAGGGGCCGGGGCAGAGGACGAGCACGCGGTGCAGCCCGAGCACTGGCTAGAGCAGAGGCAGAGGAGCCCCCAGCAGCTACAGTTGGAGGGGCACAGGAGGTCCCTACTGTTACTCTAGACCTCCAGGAGACATTGGCCCAGTTCTTGAGTGCCTTCAGCACTCTATCTCAGGAGGGTCTACTCCTCCAGCTACATCCCAGGCCGGATGAGGGACACAGACTCCCCCAGCCCGTACTCCTGAGCAGAGAGTTCATATTGGGCAGGTTCTAGAGTATATTCCTATGCCCCCAACAGCTCCAGCTCAGCATGAGACTAGGATAGGTGTTCCTGAGGTAGAGAAGCTCCGACTTGAGAGGTACAAGAAGTACCACCCACCTGAGTTCAGCGGACTAGCTTCGGATGACGCCCTGGGTTTTCTTGAGGGGTGTCATCGCATTCTCCGCATTATGGGTACTGTGGAGACGAGTGGGGTTTCTTTCACTGCTTTCCAGCTGAGGGGAGCAGCTTATCAGTGGTGGCGTGCTTTTGAGCTTAGTAGTCCCGGTGAGGCAACTTCACTTACTTGGGCTTAGTTTTCCGAGATGTTCTTACTTGAGTTTGTCTCTCAGAGCTTCAGAGATGCTTGGCGTGCGGAGTTTGAGCAGCTACGCCAGGGTGCCATGACTGTGTCAGAGTATCCAGTCCATTTTAGCGATTTGGCTTGCCATGCACCAGCTTTGGTTGTCACTGTCAGAGAGAGGGTCCGACGCTTTATTGAGGGACTCCACCCCAGTATTCGGACCAACATGTCCAGAGAGCTGGAGACCAATATTACTTACCAGCAGGCCGTGAGTATGGCCCAGAGGATTGAGACTATGTTAGCTTGGGACAGGGAGGAGAGAGAGGCCAAGAGGTCTCGAGAGACTGGCCATTTTTCAGGAGCCCGTGCACCAGTAACACGCTATGGTAGGGGTTTTGTGAGTCGCCCTTTTCATTCAGCTCTCCCAGCAGCCAGCGGTATTCCAGTTCCTCCTAGACCTCAGGAGCCTTATTATGCACCACCAGTATCTTAGGTGCTTCCTGCTCGAGGTGCTATCAATGGCCAGCCCAGCAGACCAGTTCAGAGTCAGCAGCGGCCGCCACGTCCTCCGAGGGGTTGCTTTGAGTGTGGTGACCCTCATCATATGATCAGAGATTGCCCTAGAGCGAGGAGGGGCGCACTACCTCAGACTTATCAGGGTGCACCCCCTCAGATTTATCAGGCTCCACTTCTTCCACCAGGTCCTCCAGCTATTCTTCCAGCCCCGGCTGCAACCCCACCACCTCAGGCAGCTCGAGCTTGAGGACGTCGAGGTCGTCCTAGAGGGGGAGGCTAGGCCAGGTACTATGCTCTTCCGGCCCGGTCCGAGGTCATTTCTTCAAATTCAGTCATTACATATATTGTTCCCGTTTGTCATAGGGATGCATCGGTATTATTTGACCCAGGCTCTACATATTCATATGTGTCTTCCTATTTTGCTACACATCTGGGGATAGCCCGGGATTCTTTGAGTTCCCCTGTTTATATTTCTACTCCAGTAGGGGATTCTCTTGTTGTGGACCGCGTATATCGGTCATGTTTGATTGCTATCAATGGTTTTGAGACCAGAGCTGATTTACTACTACTCAGTATGGTAGATTCCGATGTTATATTGGGTATGGACTGGCTGTCTCCATTCAGCGGATGGTTGAAAAGGGGTGCGATGCATATTTGGCTTATGTGAGAGATGTTAGTGCTGAGACCCCTACAGTTGGGTCAGTTCCAGTTGTCAGGGACTATTCTGATGTATTTCCAGCTGATCTCCCGGGTATGCCACCCGATAGAGACATTGATTTCGGCATTGACTTGTTGCCGGGCACTTAGCCCATTTCCATTCCTCCTTATCGCATGGCTCCTCCTGAGTTGAAGGAGTTGAAGGAGCAGTTACAGGAGTTGCTTGAGAAGGGATTCATCAGGCCCAGTGTATCACCTTGGGGTGCTCCGATATTATTTGTGAAGAAAAAGGATGGCTCGATCCATATGTGTATTGAATACCAGCAGCTGAATAAGGTAACAGTGAATAACAGGTACCCATTACCTCGCATTGATGATCTATTTGACCAGTTATAGGATGCTAGGGTGTTCTCTAAGATTTATCTACGTTCTGGTTATCATCAGTTGAAGATTCGGGAACCGGATATCCCGAAGACTGCCTTCAGGACCAGATATGGCCACTACGAGTTCTTTGTTATGTCATTTGGGCTGACCAATGCCCCAGCAGCCTTCATGCACCTGATGCACAACATATTTCGGCCTTATCTTGATACTTTCTTCATTGTGTTCATTGATGACATTCTGGTATATTCTATGTCCCAGGAGGACCATGAGCAGCACTTGAGGACCGTGCTTCAGACAATGAGAGAGAAGAAGTTGTAGGCCAAGTTTTCTAAGTGCGAATTTTTGCTTGATTATGTGGCATTCCTAGGCCACGTGGTGTCTTCGGATGGGATCAAAGTAGATCCGAAGAAGGTGGAGGCGGTTCAGGGTTGGCCCAGACCGTCCTCAGCTACTGAGATCCGCAGTTTCCTCAGTTTGGCTGGGTATTATCGAGGTTTTGTAGAGGGATTTTCAAACATTTTAGCGCCTATGACCAGACTGACCCAGAAGGGTGCATCTTTTATATGGACTGAGGAGTGTGAGGAGAGCTTTCAGAAGCTCAAGACATCCCTGACTACAGCTCCTGTGTTGGTTTTGCCTACCGGTTCCGGGTCCTATAAAGTTTATTGTGATGCTTCGAGGATTGGCTTGTGAGCGGTGTTGATGCAGGACGGTAGGGTGATTTCATACGCGTCTAGACAGTTGAAGGTCCATGAGAAAAACTACCATGTTCATGATCTCGAGTTGGCAGCAATTGTTCACGCCCTGAAGATATGGCGTCATTATTTATATGGTGTTCCCTGTGAGATATTCACGAATCACCGGAGTTTCCAGTACATATTCAGGCAGAAGGATCTAAATTTGCGCCAGCGTAGGTGGTTGGAGTTGCTAAAGTACTATGACATCACTATATTATACCACCCGGGGAAGGCCAATGTGGTGGCCGACGCCTTGAGTCGCCGGGCGGAGAGTTTGGGGAGTTTGTCATACCTTCATGCAGCTGAGAGGCCTCTAGCCTTAGATGTTCAGTCCTTATCCAGTCAGTTCGTGAGATTGGATCTTTCTGAGCCCTGTCGGGTATTAGCTTGTGTGGTTTCTCGATCTTCCCTTCATGACCGTATCAGAGAGCGCTAGTATGATGATCCCCACCTTTTGGTTCTTCAGGATAGAGTCCGGCGGGGTGATGCCAGGGATGTGACTATAGGAGATGATGGTGTGATGAGGATGCAGGGTCGGATCTGTATGCCCAATGTGGATGGGCTTTGGGAGTTGATTCTTGAGGAGGCCCATAGTTTACGGTATTCCATCCATCCGGGTACCGCGAAGATGTACCAGGATCTGAGACAGCACTATTGGTGGCGAAGAATGAAGAAAGATATAGTGGAGTTTGTAGCCAAGTGTCTCAACTGTCAGCAAGTCAAATATGAGCATCAGAGACCGGGAGGGTTACTTCAGCAGATTGAGCTTCCAGAGTGGAAGTGGGAGCGAATCACCATGGACTTTGTGGTTGGACTTCCTCGGACTTTGAGGAAGCATGATGCTATTTGGGTGATTGTGGATCAGCTGACCAAATCAGCCCATTCATTCCAGTACTGACTACATATTCATCGAAGAGGTTGGCTGAGATTTATATCAGAGAGATTGTTCGCCTCCATGGTATTCCAGTATCTATCATTTCAGACAGAGGTACCCAGTTCACTTCACGGTTCTGGAGAGCCGTTCAGCAGGAGTTAGGCACCAGGGTAGAGTTGAGCACAACTTTCCACCCTCATACGGACGGGCAGTCCGAGCACACGATTCAGATTCTCGAGGATATGCTCCGTGCCTGTGTGATGGATTTTGGAAGGTCATGGGATCGGTAATTACCTCTTACAGAGTTTTCTTATAACAACAGCTACCAGTCCAACATTCAGATGGTGTCGTATGAGGCTTTGTATGGTAGGCGGTGCAGGTCTCCCGTGGGATGGTTTGAGCCGTGCGAGGCTTGATTGTTGGGTACAGACTTGGTTCAGGATGCCCTAGACAAGGTGAAGGTGATTCAGGAGAGACTTCGCACAACTCAGTCCAGGCAGAAGAGCTATGCGGACCGGAAGGTTCGTGACTTGGCATTTATGGCTGGTGATCGGGTTTTGCTTCGGGTATCGCCTATGAAGGGCTTCATGTGGTTCGGGAAGAAAGGAAAGCTGAGCCCGATATTTATTGGCCCTTTTGAGGTGTTGCGACGTGTTGGGGAAGTTGCTTATGAGCTAGCCGTGCCTCCCAGCCTAGCAGAGGTTCATCCGGTGTTCCACATCTCCATGCTCCGGAAGTATCACGGTGACCCGACTCATGTCTTGGATTTCAGCTCAGTCCAACTGGACAAGGATTTATCATATGTTGAGGAGCCTGTGGCTATATTGGACAGGCGGGTCAGAAAGCTCAGGTCAAAGGATATTGCGTCAGTAAAGATTCAGTGGAGGGGTCAGCCAGTCGAGGAGGCGACTTGGGAGACCGAGCAGGATTTGCGGAGTCAGTACCTTCATCTTTTCCCAGCTTCAGGTATGTTTCTATGCTCGTTCGAGGACGAATGATTTTTCTTAAGAGGGGGAGGATGTAACGACCCGGTCGGTTGTTTTAAGAATTTGCGCCCCGATCCCCTATTAAACGCTTCTCCCATGTCTATTTATTTATTGGAACTTGTCGGAGCGTTGAGTGATGAAATCCAGGGTGATTTTGGACACATAGTCCATAAATGTGGAATTTAGCTTTAGAAATCTGGCCGTAGCTAGAGTTGTGTGAAGATGGATCCGGAATGGAATTTCGTCGACGCCGTTAGCTCCGTTGGGTGATTTCGGGGTTAGGAGCGTGTTCGGAATGTGTTTTCGAGGTAGGTTTTGGATTTAGGCTTGAATTGGCGAAAGTTAGAATTTAGGCGATTTCGGCCGATAGGTGAAATTTTGATATCGGACTCGGAATGGAAATCCGAAAGCGACAGCAGGTCCATAATGTCATTTATGACCTGTGTGCGAAATTTGAGGTCATTTGGATGGGCTTAGACGTGTTTCGGCACCAGATGTGAATTCTAGAAATTTCCTAAGTTCTTAGGCTTGAACCTATGCATAATTGATGATTTTGATGTTATGAGATCTGTTTTTAAGTCTCGACCAAGTTTGAATAAGGTATTAGGGTCAGTTGGTAGGTTTGGTTGAGGTCCCGAGGGCCTTGGGGTTGTTTCGGATGCCCAGCGGGTGAGTTTGTGAATTTGAGAACAGCTTAACCATTCTGGTTCAGGTGTCTCGCACCTGCGATGGTATTTCCGCAGGTGCGGACACGTAGGTGCAAAGAGGGTGCCGCAGGTGCGACCCCAGGCCATTAAATGAATTTCTGCACATGCGATGGTATTTCCGCAGGTGTGGGCACGCAGGTGCGAAAGGGGTGCCGCAGGTGCGACCCAAGGCCACTTAATGAACTTCCGCTCCTGCGATTGGGTTTCTGCAGGTGCGGCACCGCAGGTGCGATCCTAGTTTCGCAGGTGCGAAATGTCTGGGCAGATTATACCGAAAATTCGAGGGTTTGAATTTCATAATTCCAAATTGATTGTGAGCTCAGAACTTGGCGGTTTTCAGTGGGATTTGAAGAGGAGAATCACAAGTAACATTTTCTAACCTTAATCCCTTTATATATCGATAATCTCTATCATTTTCCTCAATCTAACTAATGAAATTGGATGAAAAACCATGAAAATGGGATGAAATTTTCCCAAGTAGAAATCTGAAGATTTAGGGAGATTTAGACGTCGGATTTTGTTGATTCTTGTTCGAGTGGGTTCATGAGCGAATGGGTGTTCGAGAAATATAAAGTTTACTCGATTCCGAGACGTGGGCCCGGGGGACTTTTTGGGCGAATTTCCTAATCTCGCGTATTAGCTTATAAATAATTAGCTATTTTGTTCCCTTGAAGTGATATTTACACCATGCAATCGATTTGAATAGATTTGGGCCACTCAGAGTCAGATACTCGTGGCAAGAGCGTGGTATTGGCTTGATTAGCGCAGTCAAGGTAAGTGGCTTGCCTAATTATGTGTTGGGGACTTTCCCTTGGGCATTTTTATACTGATTTTGTTATGTGGACGCCGTGTACGCGAGGTGACGAGTGCGTATACGGGTCATTGTTGCTAAAATCCTATTTTTACTCCTACGAAATCGCTCATTTTCATTCACATATTGTTGTTTTCATCTTAATAGAGTAGATAGCTTAAGAGTAAGCATGCCTACCTGTTCTAACTTGATTTCCTCTTATTTGCTACTAGTCACATCATGCTTAGGTAGCTTTACTCTATTCTTGCCTGTTGTTCTTCCCGGATTGTTTAATTAAGCCATAATTGACATACTTCTACTTTGCATATTTAAATTGGGACTACAGACCGAGATCCGGGAGCTTTCCCCCTGTACTGCATTTCATATTTAAATTGGGACTACGGACCGAGATCCGGGAGCTTTCCTCTATACCGAAATGCATATTTAAATTGGGACTACGGACAGAGATCCGGGACCTTTCCCCCTGTACTGCATAGCATATTTAAATTGGGACTACGGGTTGAGATCCGGGAGCTTTCCCTATGTACTGCATTGCACATTTACTGTTGAGATATATGTTGTGCTGAGCCGAGGGCTCTCTTTCTGTTATTAAATCTTTCCGTCTTTGCTAATCCTGTTTATCATTGCTTATTTGTATTTCACTGTATTAAATTATATATTGATTTGTTTTTTTTAAACTCCGTAGGGCCTCAACCTGACCTCGTCACTACTTGACTGGGGTTAGGCTTGGCACTTACAGAGTACTGAATGTGGAGTACTCACGCCCTTTCCTGCGCATGTTTTCCCCATGTGCAGATCCAGGTTCCAGCACCCAGTATCGTGGCTAGGAGTCGTCCTAGCAGCAGCCAGGAGACCGCGAGTTAATTCTGCCGCGTCCGCAGAATCCCACGAGTCCCCTTCTACTCTAGTATAGGCATATAAGACTTGTGTATTTTCCACTGTTTCATTGTATAGAGATACATTTAGTACAGAGCTTGTGACTATGGTGACATTCCGGGTTTTGGGAAGTGAAAGTGTATATGATGCGTAGCTATGTTATATCTACTTCTTTTCTGTCTTTATTTTATTAGTTCTATCCTTTTTCCGCAAATGTTAGGTTTACCTAGTCATAGGGACTAGGTGCCATCCTGATACTTTTCGGAGGGTAAAATGGGTCGTGACAGAAAAGCATTTATCTTAAAAGAACTACGTTTGAAGATTATCTTTCTGCAAAGTTTATATTCGGTATACTTCAAAAGAATTTTCTATTTGAAAGGATTATATTTTAAAGCTTCCAACATAAAACTTGCTGGTAAATGTTTACACTTGAAGATTTTTACCAATTAATTGGGGTTGTTGGCTAAGGCCTAATGTGAAAACTATTGCAGTGCTGAGTTACTACTTGCCCTTACTGTATTGTGATTTCCGGATTTGGGTTGTGTTCCCGTTCATCCTTCGGTGTATTATTATGGTGTTCCGTTGTTGTTTGGTGTTTTACCTTCCTTAATGTAGTTGTTATGGTATTAGTCATATTGTGTAGATATTAGATAGATGTTATGTTCAGTTATTTCTGTACTTATGCCTGTTTAGTTTATTAGACCAGTGGGTGTCTTGACTAGTCCTCGTCACTACTTCACCGAGGTTAACTTGATACTTACTGTGCATGTCACGCCCCAAATCCTAAATCAGGCCGCGATGGTGCCCAACACCGTGTCAGGCAAGCCAACATTGATTATAGGGAGTTTCATTTAATTTACCAAAAACATTTTTCGTCACTTACTAAGTTCAATTTCGAGACATTAAGCGAAACATACAACTTAGGCCATTTTTAAACAAGAATAGCCATAAAAGTCACAATTTATATTTACAGTCCAAAAATATAATGTCTACTACGTGTGTGCCAGGAACTAGTGTCACAGGTTTACAGGCATCTAGTAGAAATGAGAATCCAAAAGAATACAATTTGCCCTACTATCTGAGGAAAAGTAAGCAGACATAATAAAAGAAAGAAAACTCCAAGGCGCTGCTGGAAGTCGTCAGGGAAAGCAGCTCACCGAGAAGTCTGAACTAGATATAAGTCAGGGACGAGCTCCGGACTGATACCCAGATGCACATGCCTCAGAACCTGTACAATTAAGTACAGAAGCGTAGCATGAGTACATAAACAATATGTACCCAGTGAGTATCCCGTCTAATCTCGAAGAAGTAGTGACGAGAAGTCGACGTGATACTTACTAGGGTCCAAATAATATAGTTTAAATGTAAGACTAAGCAGGAATAGCAGTCGTGAATAATAATGAAGGCAGGAGCATCAAGTAACATTTACAACTATCTTTATATGTCAAGTTCCCTAGCATGTAAATAACCTAGTTTTCCTTTCATGATATACTATAGACGAACATTTACATAGCACCCAAACAATTTACAAACACATGACATGCCATGAACGTATGGCTGATACGGCGTGAAAATAATGTGCACTGCCGAAGGGTCGAACGACTCGAACCATAGATGCATCTATTACACCGCTCGTGAATCGAGCATGCGACGTGGTTGACATAATAATAGGGCTACCCCACTCGCGAATCATACGTGCGACGTGGGTACCCATATACATACACATAATTAACAGGATATCAGGGATTCAGTAAAGGATATACTTACAGGAAAAGGATTCAATAATAATAATAATTTCAGAATGTAACCTCCTAGATATTCATTTAGTAGTTCAAGGATATTAGGCAGTCTAAATTAACATCTAAGATTATAGATACGACACATAAAGCATGCTTGTGAATCCTAAAACTACCCGACATAACATAATAGTAGCTACGCACGGACTCTCGTCACTTCGTGCGTGTGTAGCCCCCACAATTAAAGACATGCAATCATTTTATTTACCTATGGGGACAATTACCTCTTACAAGGTTAGAAAGGAGACTCACCCCGTGTCGAGCGTACTTTCCGGGTCAAGAATGTGCCCGAAACTCCAAACTCGTCTCCCAAGGACTCGAAACTAGTCAAATATTACATAAATAAATTAATCTATACTCAAAAGTATGAAATTCCCCTATTTAAATAATTATTTCAACCTACTTTGAAAAATCTCAAAATACACCCCCGGGCCAACATGCTCGGATTCCGGAAATTTTCGAAGGAAACACTCACCCATAGCCTAAGGATCAATAACATAGAGTTTTTGTATGATTTCATAATAAATTCCTCGGCAATGCTCTCATTTTCATAAAACCCTAGATTTTTACTCTAACCCATGATTTATACTAATTTACGATGTTAATCTATCTAAGAATTCAAGTATCTAAGCTAAATTATAGTAGGAATTACTTACCTTACAGTATCTAGGTCGGATATCTTCTTGTGAGCTCTCAAAATCGCCAATGGAGGAAAAGAAATGGTGAAAAATGCCTAAATCCCGTGTTTTAAAAGAACCTCATTGTCTACAGGCTTTTCGCACCTGCGGCTCGAGGACCGATCGCATATGCGGAATGGGGAAGGGGGTCTGGGCTCGCACCTGCGGAGCGGAGTCCGCACCTGCGGCTCCGCTTCTGAGGAAATCGATCCACACCTGCAGGATTTCGAAGCCTCACCTGGGGTCGCACCTGCGAGGCAAGGACCGCAGAAGCGGTCTCGCACCTGCGGCTAGGCCTCCGCAGGTGCGGTCGCACTAGATATGGTGCACCAGCAGCTGTTTTAGCTGGTTTTTGGCCTCACGCGATGTCCAAATGGCATCCAGGCCCACCCGAGCCCCCGTCCAAATATACCAACAAGTCCCAAATCATAATACGGACTCGCTAGAGCCTTCGGAACGCCCAAAAAAAAATGCCAAAACTAAAAATCATACCTCAAAACCTATAGAATCAAACTTAAGAACTTAAGTTTTCTTGAATTAGCTAACAATGCGCCGAACCTACCTATACTACTAGGAATGACACCAAATTTTACAAGCAAGTCATAAATGACATGACGGAACTATTTCCGATCTCGAAATTCCGTTTGGACCTCGATAACACAAAAACACGTTCCAAACCTCAATTTGAACTTAAAGAAACTTTATTTCACTATTTGGCGCCGTAACTCTTCCGGGTCATCCAAAACCCGTTCTGAACATACGCCCAAGTCCAAAATCATCATATGAAACTACCGGAATCGTCGAATCTCGATTCTGAGGTTGTTTACTAAAAATATTGACCGAAGTCAAACTTGGCCTTTAAGGCTAACCTTAAGGAACCAAGTGTTCCTATACCATTCCAAACTCCTCTAAATCCCGAACCACCCGTCCCCACAAGTCATAAATCGGAAAAAGAAACTAAGGGAAGTCTCATTTAGGGGCACGAGGTCCTAGAACGCAAAATGACCGGCCGGGTCATTACAGGGCACCGCTGTGGTGTGCTCATAATACAGTTCTGCATATTTTTGTGCAGATCCAGGTATTGATCGTTAGTAGATGTGCGGATCATTGCTGAGGAGACTCAAGGTAAACCTTTTGCTGCATTCGCAGGCTTCAGAGTCACCTTCTTACTTTGTTTTCAACTGTTTTACTCATTCCCAAACAATTATATTTAGAAGTGTAGTTAACTGTGTAGAGCTTATGGTTTGTATTACCGGTATTGGGAAAATTGTAAATTCTATAAAGATTCTATATCAAAACTGTTAGATTTTCTTTATTATTGTTGTTATCAATAAATTTTAGGCTTACCTAGTCCTAAGACTAGGTGCCATCACGATACCCAATGGAGGGAAAATTGGGTCGTGACAATCAACTATTTGGAATAAAAATTAATATGTTTTATTATTCAAATTTTGATTAGTATAAAAAGAAAAGGTAATACATTAACACAATTGAAAATACTAAAAGAATAAAACTATATATCATTATTACACAAAAGCATATTCTCTCTCTTTTTTCTCTGGAGGCATAGAAAGTGTGTAATTAGCAAAAGACCAAAAAATATTAAACGAAAGAAAACAAGAAGAAAAAAGCAACAATTGGGCTCGTGCATCGCACTGGTACATCATCTAGTGTGTGTGTGTGTGTGTATATCATCCAGAAATGAGCTTGAGCCAAGATCTAATGGAGATTCAATGGAAGCTTCTAGATGAAGCAATCGTGTGAGGAAGAAGAGATGATGACAAGAGGAAGAAGAAAGAAATGGGGAAAGAATCTCAATCTATTATTCTTCAATTGGAGAGTTATATACAAACCAATAAGGAAATAAAATGGCTATTACAGCTGGCAACTAACAACTTACTAACAAACTTAACAAACTACCAACGAACAACTAATAATTAATAAATTGTATCTTAACACCCTCCCCCCCCTAAAGTTGGAAGTGAAGGAAGCACAACCAACTTGTTCAATATGGCAGAATGTTTGATGCCTGCCGAGGATGTCTGCTAATTGAGAACTAGTAGTGATGTGGTGCAAGAAAATTAGTCATTCTTGAAGTTTATCACGAACAAAATGTCAATCAACCTCGATGTGTTTGGTTCGTTCATGAAAAATAGGGTTCCTAACTATATGGAGTGCAGATTGACTGTCACCGTAGACATCAATTGGTTGAGGAAAAGGAATAGCCAGCTCTCCAAATAGTCTGCTCGACCAAACCAACTCTCCTACAACTTTCCTAAGTGACATGTACTCTGCCTCTGCATAGGATAATGAAACAGTTTCTTGTTTCTTGGACTTCCAACTAACAGGACAGTGGCCTAGCAAGACAATGTAACCACTGACAGACTTTCTAGAATCTGGACATGTTGCCCAATCAGAATCACAATAGGCTCTCACAGTGTAGTCCTCATCTTTTGAAAAAAATATCTCCAATGTTGGATCAAATCTCTGATATCAGAGCAGGTGAAAAGTTGCCTTAAGGTGAGGTTCTCTAGGGTCCTACATAAATTGGCTTAGGTGTTGAACTCCATTGGCAATGTCTAGTCTGGTGTTGGTTAAGAAATTGAGCTTCCCCACCAGATTTCTATAGTATGTAGGATCTTGTAATGTGGCACCCTCATTGGCGTTCAACTTGATAGTAGGATTCAATGGGGAAGAGAAACCACTCTGAGATAAACAATCATACTCTTTTAATAGGTCTAGTGCAAATTTTCTTTGTGATATTACCACACCATCTGCCTTATACAATACTTCCACTCCCAGGAAGTAGTGCAGCTTACCAAGATCCTTAATTTTGAACCTGGTATGAAGAAAACTCTTCAGTATCTCCAATTCTACTACATCAGTGCTCGTGACAACTATGTCATCTACATAAACTGCCACATAACTTGCATTAGTGCCTTCTTTCTTATAGAATATTGAATAATCAAGCATTGAATGTGTAAAACCTCTGGAGTACAATGCTTCACTCAGCTTGGCATACCACTGTCTGCTTGCCTGTTTGAGGCCATATAGGGACTTGTTTAATTTGTAGACTAGTCCTGGCTTATTGACCTCCAATCCCTGTGGGACCTCCATGTATACTTCTTCATGAAGATCACCATGAAGAAATGCATTGTTGACATCAAGTTGGGACAAGTACCATCCTTTCTTAACTGCAGTTGCAATTAAAGCTCTGACTATGGTCATCTTTACCACAGGGGAAATGTTTCCGTGTAGTCAATTCCAGCTTGCTGTGTGCATTCTTTCACAACTAGCCTTGCCTTGAACCTTTCAATACTTCCATCTTCCTTGTGCTTTATTTTGTATACCTATTTTCATCCTATAGCTTCCTTGCCAGGGGGAAAAGACACTAGGTCCCATGTGTGATTGTTGTGTAAAACATCAAATTCCTGGGTCATTGCTTCCTGCCAGGAAGGATTGATAGCATCTTCCTCATATGAAATTGGCTCCCTGTCATGACAAATGTTTCTCACAAGAGCTTGACTATCATGGGTTAATGCTTTAACAGATATGGAGTTGTAATTGGAGAATAATACATTAAGTGAAAAGAAGTTAGAGGACATGTAGGGGAATATCCTTTGGCTTTAGGTTTGGAATGGAATGAATGTAGTCTTTCAAGTGTGCAGGTGTTTTATGTTCTCTAAGAGACTTTCTAGGGCCAAAATATGACGTAGGTGGTGTACGCCTGCTGGGAATGGAATCACCTTCTGTAGGGAAACATTGATCCATTGATGGGGAGTTGTTGTGTATAGGAAATTGGTCATGTGAGGATGTGATAGTAGAGGAATGATTTGAGGGGATTGTAGGTTGTGTGACACTTGACCTGTGTTGAGAAGTGTGTTGTTCTGGCTCAATTTCCAAATGATCAATAAAAGGTATGGAATGGAGGACTGATGGAAAGTAAGCAGTGTCATTATGCATGGCAAAGGAAAAAACAGACTCATTGAAGGTGACATCTCTAGAAATGTGTATTCTTCTGGTGCCCAAATTCAAGACTTTGTAACCTTTTGTGGTGAAGGGATAACCAAAAAAACATGAGGGGTAGTTCTTGGTTCAAACTTATATCTGTGAGGTTTAGGAACTGTAGGGTAGCACAAACATCCAAAACTTCTCATCTGTGAATATTTTGGTTTCCTTTTGTATAGAAGTTCATAGGGACATTTGTTGTTCAGGATGCTAGAAGGGACTCTATTTATGATGTAGGTTGCACAAAGAATAAACTTACCCCAGTACCTAGTTTTGATTGGAACAGAAGATCTCTAGCAGTCTCTAGTATGTATTTATGTTTCCTTTCTACGATGCTATTTTGCTGGGGTGTGTATGGACATGTTCTTTGGTGTATTATACCCTTGGATTGGAAAAAGAGACTGGCTTCTATATTGGTGAACTCCGGGCCATTGTCTGATCTAATGGTTTTGATTCTAGTGTTGAATTGGTTTTCTATCAAGACCACAAAAGCTTTAATAGTTTGAAGGGCATTACTTTTACATGACAGAAGATGAGTGCAGGTGGATCTACTGTAGTCATCTACTATGGTGATGAAGTACCTATACTTGTCATGTGTTGTAACATGATAAGGTCCCCACAAGTCAACATGCAATAATTCAAATATTTTCGTGGTAATGCTGGTCTTTTGGGGAAATGGAAGTCTTTCTTGCCTGGCCATGGGGCAAATAGAACAAAGGAAAGATTGTTTGGAAGAAAAATTGGCAGGTATTGAGGTAATGTTTCTCATTTTGAAAAAAGGCACATGACCAAGTCTATTATGCCAAAGAACGGTCACATCATTTCTAATAGGTTCATGAGAACTCAAAGTAAAAGACTGTTCTTTATTTCTTGCAGATGAACTATTTACAATTGAAAGAGGAACACTTATTCATGAGTAATGACTTAACTACATTGTTGTGAAGATGACACTGTGTGTTGCAAGCACAACAACAACCTGACAAAAAAGGAACATTGACTGTACGACTGTACTGTTTGTTCTGCAGGCATTTTTGGCATAGGAAGTACAAGCCATCCATTGCTTTTCCAATCACCAGAGGCCTCTTCATTGAAGGGGCCTGCAACAGACATGAATTGTTAGATAAAGTAACTAGACGTTCAGGATTTGTTAGAGAGTGAATAGAAATCAAATTGTATTTGAAAGAAGGTATAACCAACACTTTTTCCAGGATGATTTAAGGTATAAGTGTCACACTACCAATTTGTGTTACCCTTACTTTATATCCATTTGGGAGAATGACAAGAAGATGGTGTGGAAAGGTTATAATTTTGGTTAATAGGGATTTGTTAAAGGTCATATGATTTGAAACACCAAAATCTAATATCCGTGAGTCAGCTCTATTTTTAAAACAATTACATGATAGTTTACTAAAATAAATAGAGGATGTACATGAAACAATACCTGCAAAGTTGGTAGTTGCACATGCTAAATTCACACTGCTCGTTCTCTCTCCTCCATTTTCTATCTGGAAGTGTTGTAGCAGACTCATGATCTGCCCATACTACTCCTGGATCAAGTTAACACTTTGGTTACCCTTTTGTGCACCAGATTCATCATGTGGTGGCATATTCACCTGAGGTCCATGTACATTTGCAACTGTCCTGTTCACCCTGTTAAATCCATTGTTGGTCTTGAAATTCTGATTTGAATTGTGTTGGCTAAAGTTATTGTTTCCCTTGAAGTTTTGACCTGAACCCTGAGGGCATCCATTTAGTTTGTAGCACTTTTCCTTGGTGTGTCCCGATTCTTACATTACTCACACATTGTCCTTGACTTGTTTGCGCTGTTATAATTGTTGATAGGTAAGTAATTGGTCCTGTAACTATTCTGCTTTAAAGTGTTCACATTCAGGGAGGTTGATTCCAAGGCAAGCTGATTACTAGGTCTAATTCCCTATTGTTTCTCATCTTGGACTAACAAGGAGAAAGCATGTGCCATTGAAGGCAATGAATTCATCATTAAAATTCTACCTCGCACCACAATGTAGACCTCATTAAGCCCCATAAGAAAATGTATTGGTCGCCCATCTTGTTCTGCCATATGCATACTCTCTTTTGCCCCACAGGTGCAATGACAAGTGCATTGATTTTTAGCACTTAGGTTACTCAGTTCTTCCCACAACTTCTTCATCTTAGTGTAATAACCTGTGATATCAAGGGTTCCTTGGGAAAAATCATTGATCTCCTTCTGAATCTGATATAGCCTTGCACCATTGGTCTGGTCATATCAGTCTTCTAATTCCTTCCACAATTCTGTTGCATCATTTACATATTCGACGCTATCTGCAATTTCCTTAGATAATGAGTTCAAAATCCACGGTGTTACCTTATCGTCACTTCTCTCCCACAGTCGAAGCTTTAGAGAATTTGGATCTGCTCTCTTACATTCCCCATTGACGAAGCCTACTTTGTTTTTCATAGAAAGGGCGCGCAACACACTGCTCCTCCATGATTTGTAGCCAACGCCACTTAAAGTAGCTGATACTAACATTGCACCGGGATTATCTGAGGGATGCATGTAGAAAAGACTACTCAAATCCACACCGGATTGACAACCATCAGCCGGTAGATTGACTTCTAAATCACTAGGACGTTCATTCTCATCTAGAATTTCCATGACTGAATCTATTAAGCTGAAGTATAGAAGAACAAAAAACTAGTAATTTGTAATTGAAATTTTCAATTGAAAAAAAAGTGAATTGCAGAGGCGAATCCAAATATTACTCGAATTTAGGTTTGCATGTATCGAGTGGAACCAGCGAATTGGCCGATCTGGTACAGGAACACAATTATCGGAGCTGAAGTTCCCATAACTATGATACCATATTTAATTTGGATAGTCAGCTATAAATGAGCTTGAGCCAAGCTTTAATGGAGATTCTATGGAAGCTCTCGGAAGAAGCAGTCGTGTAAGGAAGAAGAGATGATGAGAAGAATAAGAAGAAGAAGAAGAAGAAGAAGAAGAAGAAGAAGAAGAAGAAGAAGAAGAAGAAGAAGAAAGAAATGGGAACATAATCTCAATCTATTATTCTTCAATTGGAGAGTTATATACAAACCAATAAGGAAATAACACAGCTATTGCAACTAGCAACTAACTATCATACAACTGGCAACTAACAACTAACTAACTAACTTAACAAACTACCAATTAACAACTAATAATTAATCAATCGTATCTATATATATATTGCTCGACCGGTCATTTTGAGCTCTAGCGCGTCGTTTGGCGGTTTGAGGCCATGAGCAGCTTCATTTCAGGTATTATGACTTGTAGGTGTGGTCAGAACTGAATTTCGGGAAGTTTGGAGTCAATTTGGAAAGAACATTCTCATTTCGGAAGCCTTAAGTTGGAAGAATTGACTAAGATTGGAATTTTGAGTAAACGACCTCAGAATCAGGATTTGAAGGTTCCAGTAGGTTTGTATGATGATTTCGGACTTGGGCGTATGTTCGGATCGGGTTTTGGATAACCCGGGAGCGTTTCGGCATATATTGTGGAAGTTAGCATTTTAGAAGAAATTTGATAAGTCTGGCTTGAGGTGCATTTCAGTGATATTGATGTCCGTTTGGGATTCAGAGTCTGGGAATAGCTCCGTATGGTGATTCTGGAGTTGGGAGCGTGATCGGAAGTGAATTCGGAGGTCCGTAGGTTATTTTGAAGTCATTTGGATAAAGATAGAAATTTGAAAGTTTTTGAGAAATCCGACCGGAAGTGGAAATTTTGATATCGGCGTCGGATTCCGATTCTGAAAGTTGGAACAGATCAGTAATGTTGAATGTGACTTGTGTGCAAAATTTGGGGTCAATCGGATGTGATTTGATAGGTTTTGGTATCGAATGTAGAAGTTTGAAATTTCAAAGTTCATAAAGCTTAAATTGGGGTGCGATTCGTGATTTCGGCGTTGTTTGATGTGATTTGAGGCCTCGAGCAGGTCCGTGGGATGTTATGGGACTGGGTCGTGTGATTGGACGGGGTCCCGGGAGCCTCGGGTGTGTTTTCGGGTGGTTTCAGATCATTTCGGACTGTTTTGAAATGGTTGATGCTGGTTCTAGTGTTGTTCTTCACGTTCGTGGGGATACCCTTGCGTTCACAAAGAAGGATTTGGCTTCAGAGACTTTGTTCTTCGCGTTCGCGGAGGGTGCCTCGCGTTCGCGAAGAAGAAAAATCTCTGCTGCGCAGGTCTGACTTCGGAGGCTCATATCTCACAATATATAAGGAATTGTAAGAGGATGGCAAAATGAAAGTTATAGACCTTTGTGTCTAGTTTCTATAAATTTAAACCATTTAGCATTTGGATTTATTTACAAAGGGTTATGTCTGTTATATTACAGGGTGTCCGAGAAGATGAATAAGAAATTTGTGTTACACATGGATGACTTTGACAGATTATATCTCAAAATCTATAAAGAATTGGGAGATAACTAAAAATAAAATTTGTAGATCTTGGAGTCTAGTTTTCACAACATTAAACCATTTGTCATTTGGAGTTTTGTGCAAAGAGTTATGACCATTATACTAGAAGCTGTCTGAGAAGAGTTTGGAATTTTCCTTTCGAGATTTTTTTGTTCTTCGCGAACGCGAGGGTAGGCCCGCGAACACGAAGAAGACTTTCCTGGCAGTGTTTAAGTTTGCGAAAAATGGGTTAGGCTCATTTCATCTCATTTCCTCCATGGGAGACGACCTAGGGGCGATTTTGGAGCTCCATCTTCATCATATATGTCAAGGTAAGTTCCCACCTATTTCAAGTTAAATACTTGGATTATATATATATATATATATTTTTTTTTTTTTAACATGGAAATTCATGAAAAATTAGTGAAAACTTGGGATTTAGGTAGAAAACCTAGAAATTAGTATTTTTTTGATTTTGACCATGAAATAGGACATGTGATTTGGAATAAATTATATATTTGAGTTCGTGAGGTTATGGGTAATGTTTATCTTCGAAAATTTTCGAAATCCGGGCACGCGGGCCCGAGGGTGATTTTTATCGACTTTTCGATCGGGGTTAGGAATTGTTATAAATTGGATTCTAATGGATATTTGAGCATATATTAATGGATTTGCGTAATTATTAGCTAGTTTTGGGGCGTTGTGCATCAATTTGAGTCATCGAAAGGGCTTGGAAGCCGGTTATGAATCTTCGGAGCGAGGTAAGTCTCCTTTCTAACCATGTGAGGGGGAATTGTCCCCATAGGTGAATTAATTAACTATGTGCTACTATTTGCGGAGGCTACGTATGCACGAGGTGACGAGAGTCCGTGCGTAGCTACTATTATGTTTATGTTCGGGTAGTCTAGGACCCAAAAACATGCTTTATTTGTTGTAATTGTAACTTTACTGATAAATTTATAATATATAAAAATCCTATCGAACTTGGCAAACAAATTTCCAGAAAATATTTTAATACTACCTTCGTGTTCATTAAAAGATAATTTTATCACTTCCTTGAGTAACTGTTTTTCCTGATTAAAATGTGAATTTATTGTGTGAATATGTGTATCTATGAGTACCTGAGTCGCATGTATGATTCGCGAGCAGGATAACTCTATTATTTATATATGACCGCGTCGCATGATCGATTCGCGAGCGGGGTAATAGATGCATCTATGGTTCGAGCCGCTCGACCCTTCGGCAGTGCACATTTTATTATTGTTAGTCCGCGCCGTTCGACACTCGGCATTTCTTCGCATGGTAATTGTTGCGTACTTTCTATGATTTATACTTGTTTACTGGCCTGGGAATTTTAAACTGTCAACTGAAATGACGAACATTTAAACTCTTAAATGTGAAAGAAGTTGTTATTTCCTATCATTACATATTAAATTGCCTATGATATTCATGCTTAGTGTCACCCTTTGTTTTTATTTAAATAGACCTCTAGCAAGTGTCAAATTCGACCTCTCGTCACTACCTCTTCGAGGTTAGGCGGGATACTTACTGAGTACACGTGTTTTCGTACTCATGCTACACTTGCTGTGAATTTTTATTGCACAGGTACATTTATAGCTAGTGTCCCTGCTTGTCGACTTGGAGACTTAGACGAGCTGCACCATCCGGAGACGACCCGCAGCCGACAAAGTCTCCCTCAGATGTATTGTATTTTTATTTTAAATTCCTTGTCCAGTTTGTATTCCGGACAAGTATTGTAGTACATGTATAATTCCTCGATATTTTCTCATGCACTTGTGACACCGGGTTCTGGGATGTGTTTGGGATGTATTTTATTAAAATGGATTGTTAAACTATCATATTTACTTAGCGGATTTTTATTCGATTATTATGTAATAAAGTGAAAGGTAACGGTCTCAAAATGTTAAAGCAGGAATTTAATTCAACTATTCAATGATTGGCTTGCCTGACAGTGGTGTCCGGTGCCATCACGACCTTAATGGATTTTTGGGTCGTGACCTCTCTCTCTCTCTCTCTCTCTATATATATATATATATATATATATATATATATATATATATACACACACACACACACACACACACACACCCAATAAGTTTAGTTTGTTCATTTTTGTCTTATATTTCGATAAAAAATATTCGAACTTCTGAACTCACTATTCTGATTTGAAATATAATATTATAATTTTGTTGACATATTTGAGCTTTTTCTCATGTTTATTGTTTTAGCTAATTATAATTAGAGGCGAAGCAAGAATTTGAGGTTTGCGGGTTCAGAAATCTAATCCATTTAAGTTACTGGGTTCGAAATTAATAATTTGTACTTATTCAATAGATTTCTTAAGATAAATATAAGGTTTGTATCAAAGCTATTGGGTTCGACCGAACCTGTAACTTGTGTTCTGCCTTTGATTATAATTGTCCCGCATTTTTTTGTTGGAGTAAAAACATGATATTCATCTCGTTCTCTTTAATCTTGGAATTATTATGAAGTTAAAAAAAAATTATACTGGAGTATTATTTGTTGGGATATATACTAATTGTTGGGGGATATAATACTTATTTAATTTTAATAAAGTTTTAAATAGATCATATATTTGTTTGTGTCATTTACTTATATAGTAGATGCTTTAGTGTATAGAATTTAGCATATACACAGAAGATTAAATCATCGGTTCTTATATGTATAAAAATCATGTTCACAATATAATGATGGAATTGGACAAACCATCAAGAATGATTGTAGCACAAGATTAAATACAATTTATCTCGATTATTGTATGCTTTAATTCCAACTTCTTGGGCTAGTATATTTTGTATGTATTGAACAGACCAAGTAGAGATAAGTATTTTATACTGACTTAATAAAATAACTTCTCTAGCCACTAAACGTACTTATACTCTTAATCTTGATATATATATTATTAGTTGTGTATATTATTTATTGTTTTGATTTATTAAAACGCGAGATTCTTTTGTGGGTCAATATGCCTGGTAAATTGGACAATGATGATATAAACTGGCGAAGTAATTGTTAGTTTTGATGGAATTCATGTCTCATTCTTGAGATTTATGATACACCTTTATGAAAGCTTATAAGCTTCATGTGTATACCCTGTAGGTGGGTTTTGTATCCGTCACATGAAATGAGTTAAGCGAAATTCTAAATTAATCAAATGAATTAAATTGTTAGTAATTTAATTTATTTTATTAGTATCTGAATCTTAAAATGGAAAGTTAAATAAGGTTTAATGAAAGAATTTTGAAATTGAACAGAGTAATGCATTTATGATTTTTTAATAGAATAATTTGTAATTCATTATGGTAGTATTAATTCGAATATTTCAAATTAAGTCCATAATAGGAAGTGTAACGACCCGGTCGGTTGTTTTGAGAGTTAGCACCCCGATCTCCTTAAATATTTCCCCACATTTATATCTGCTTATGGAACTTGTCGAAATGATAAGTTGTGAATTTCGGAGAGTTTTTGGACACATAGTCCCTATATGTGAGTTTAAGCTTTAGAAATTGCACCGTAGCTGGAACTGTGCGAAGACGGGTCCGGAATGAAATTCTGTCAACTCTGTTAACTCCGTTGGGTGATTTCAGGGTTAGGAGCGCGTCCGGAATGTGTTTCCGAGGTCTGTAGAAGATTTAGGCTTAAATTGGCGAAAGTTATAATTTTGGCGATTTCAGCCGATAGGTGAAAGTTTGATATCGGGCTCGGAATGGAATTCCGAGAGTGGCTGTAGGTCCATGGTGTCATTTGTGACCTGTGTGTAAAATTTTGAGGTCAACAAGACTAGTTTTGACATGGTTCGGTGATGCGAGACTAAATTGCATAGTTTAACATGTGATATACCTTACATTTTATGCGCATTAATGATAAAAATACACTTGTTATGTGCTTAATGGAGTTTATTT